>JAKLLW010001903.1:0-10790 GCA_022814695.1 Neocatenulostroma microsporum | reverse complement strand
GTATATAGCGTAGCGTATATAGCGTAATAAAGCTACTACTATATATAGCCTCTACTAGTACCTATATACCTTCTATACGTTCGACTAGTAGTACCGGCTATACTACTTACTAGGCGCTACCTCGGCCCTATACTCGTAGCTATAGCGAGCGTAGTATAGGTATAGTAGGTTTCTTAACGTACTAAGCTTCTACGTACGCCTAGTAGTAGTAAACCGGTACTTAGACTTCTCGCTCGAGGAGTCCTAGTACTACTACGATACCGACTACTATATATTTAGTATTATTAGGCTACAAATTCGTTAGCGATTATATAGAGAAGAATATTAACAATCGGGAGACAAGATATACCGGTACTTAGTAACGGTAAGGCTAGAGCTAACCGGACGACTACGACTATATAGAGTAATAGTACTAGTAGTAGACGTAGGTATCGCGTTTATCGCTATACTTAGTAGTGTAGCGCTCGGTAGAATACTACTACCGTTATCGTCTTTGTCGTCGCTACTAAAACTAGAGGCGAAGTCGCTAAAGCTAGGCTTATTATCGTCGTTGTCGTCGTCGGCTACTAGAGTAGTAGCGAGGTTAGTATCGGCCTTAGCCTATTAGGCTTTAGTAAGGGAGCGAAGGGAGTTATATATAGCTTTAGCGGTACTATACTTATATTAGTAACTGAATTCTATTATAAAGTAACGATTACTTATTAGAAAGGAATAAGTTAAACCGAGTAAGTAGATAAGACATACCGTTCGTCGAAGATCTACTAGCTATACCTTCTCTTATAAGATAGGCCGGAGATTATTATACTATAAGCGAGCTAAGCGGTAAGGCCTTTTATAGCCTTATCGTTAACTTCTACGAAGGACTCTACGAAGCGAGGTATAGCTAATTTAGCTAGGTTAGTAGAGGCCTAAGGTAGTATAGGTAGCTAAGGCCTAAGGTAGTTATTATTATTATTATTATTATTATTACTATTAGGTACTATATCGATATTAGAGTATAGAAGATAGATTAGTCGCGAGGTTGTTAACGAAGAGCGAGTAAAGACTATAGAGTAAAGTTAAGGTTCTTATAGCCTAGTATCTAATAGCTTATAATAGTAGCGCTTCGATAATAAGATTCGAGTTTACTTCTAATAAGCGCTTACCTCTTTAGAACGGAATATTATACTTACGCTCGAGGCTAGTATTATTATAGGGTACTTACTATTAATCGTAGTATATAAAACACTATATAAGACTACTCCTTATTACGTACTATTAGTTAACGTATTGTAATTTCTATCCTAAAGCCTTAGGCTCTATATACGATATAAACTACTCTATAGGCGACAATAGCAATATATAAAGTGAAATCCGAGTTACGGTCACGAGAGGCACAGTCACGTTCCTTCGGACATATGCTTGAGCGCCGCTCTCCACGCATTCCCTAGTCACGAACTACCGGGAATACCGGGATAGACAAGGGATGGGTACTATGTACGATTCTACGAACGGAATGCATTCGTGTAGGCTGGCCAGTCTTGCTAGGTTAAGTGCTTCGGAGTACGAAATAGTCAACTAGCTAACAACTCTACTATCCTGAACATCTAAACCCACCAAGGGAACGAACAGCTAGACTTCATACCCAACATCCACCTCACTACACATCAATATCGGCCCATCCCTCAGCACCCCCTGCTTGAACTTCCTATCCGCCTCCGCATAATTCGGATCATCCAACAATTTCGCAAAGTGCCAGATATCCGGGTACCAAACCAAGCCAGCATCTTCCCAGCCTACCTTCTCTCCTTCAGCAGTCCCGTAACCTTGGGCACTCTTCTCAGCTTCAGCGACTGTGATCTCGCCCTCTGCGTTCCGGGAAGACCAGTCTGAGACACCAAGCTGCTGAATCATGACGGATCCATCGTATTTAGAGCCCACGGACTCGGCGAAAGCCTGGAAGTACTCGTAGATTCGTGATTTTTGGCCGGGATTGCAGGACATGAGGTTCAGCATTTGGACAGGTAGTTTGGGGTGCTGGGCTCCGAACGAACGGAGGTAGTCTTTCAGCACAATTGGATCGCTGACTTCGCGATCAGAGCCAAGCGGAAACGACTCCAGAGCCAGACTTGCCTCTAGATCCAGCGGTGGGATAGATGCGTCGAGAGCAGAGTGATCGTCTGCGCTCCAGCTCCAGCCGGATGGTAGGGGTGTTACTGGGGCTGCCAGGCGACCAGCGTGAGCAGCTTGGTAGGCTTCAAGCATTCCGGGAGGGGTATCTCCCGCAATGGACCACTTCGAGCTGATGTGCTTCTCGAGACCGAGCGGCAGGGCAAGGGAGTCATAGGAGTCGAGGGTCTTGTGGATGAGGTGGTAATCCCAGTTGGCATTTGGGCCGAGTAAAGCGGCGGTGGAGAGGTTGTGCGGTTCGTGGATCCAGTGGTGGCATTTGCCTACATAGAGGGGGCGTTCGTCTTCCGGGAGACGACGGAGGGCAGAGAGAAAATCATCAGAGTCCGCGGTTGTGAGGAGGTGGAAAGTTGTTGGAGCCATTATTGCGAAGAAGAGGTGTCCTTGATGTCGTGGAGCTTGGAATCAACTTGCGAGAGGAAATCGAGGTTGATGCTCCATTATTGCTTGGAGGATAGAAGCATACTTATACCTGCTGTGCCTGTGGCATTCGCACGAGCGTCCATACCGCCAGACGCATCTCAACTGTGACTCAAGTGCCCCCTTCCGTCTCGGGTCGCAGTACAGCGTTCTGCGAAAGTGAAAGATCAACGTGTGACAATGTCCAATTGTCCTTTAAGTGACACCGCAGAGGCCAGGAGTCTCCATGGGGTTCGCGGTCGTGCGTGCCTACTCTCGAATGTAATAGGTGTTCAGTAAACATACAGTACGGACGTAAGATGGCTTGAGGCAGGAAGGTTTCGAAGGAGTCGTTCTCGTTTTCGTTCTTGTCGTCCATGTCGATGAGCATGCAGAGCCATTGCACTTCGTGTGCTTGCTGTGCGGCCCTCGAATGTCTCGCGTATTCTGCTCTGATAAGGTCGAAGAGCTGAAGGTAGTAGAGGAGAAGTGAGAAAGACATGGAAACAGTCGATGACTAAGCCCGACAGTCGGTGCACGGACGATTATGCGCGCTGCAGGTCCAGCCGAAAGTTGACGATGGCGATTGGCGACCATCTCTCATCTCCATCACGACGACTCTTGACCTCTCATATCTACAATGGAAGTGCATCTCTCCCGCGCGGTAAAGGCGACCTCTTCGCTGAGTGTGCGCCGATCACAACCCTCCATATGCGCCGCCATACGATGCCTACACACGACCCCTAGCAGAGAAGCCACACCCTTACCACATCCCACAGTCCCCGGTCCACCACCCGGAGCACCACAAGCCTCCGTCACCTACGCATCAGAGCGAATTGCCAAAAAGAGAGAACAAATAGAAAAACTCCGCCAAGGACAACAAGCGAAGATCAATCCTGCGAAACCGCAGACAGCGCTACAGAAACGGTTCTGGAAGAATATCCACGTCAAAGACACAGACGAAGGCCTACAAGTCCTCCTCGACACCCGGCCAGTCCGTACAGCAAGCCGCTCAATCCTTACCCTCCCACACACCAAACGCGCACTAGCGACAGGCATAGCAATCGAATGGGACCAACTCGTTTCCGCCCAACAAGCGCTGAAACAACACTATGTCCCCCTCACATCCCTCACCTCCCGCGCTGTAGACTTGGACATTGCGGATAAGAACAATGACGCCTCAATCCGGGAGTCGATTGTCAAGATGCTGATGCGGTATCTGGGGACCGACACGTTATTGTGTTGGGCGCCGGAGAGGAATATGCATGATCCGGATCAGATTGGGAAGAAGCCACTTAGGCATAGACAGAGGGAAGCAGCGGAACCTATCATAGCCTTCCTCAACACATACGTCTTCCCAGGCGTAGAGATTGTACCGGTACTGGGCGAGGAATCAATAATGCCAACGCCTCAACCGGATGTCACAAGGGAGGTAATCAGGGGTTGGGTTTCTGGATTGCCTGCTTTTGAGCTTGCGGCGCTGGAACGCGGCGTCCTCGCCACCAAATCACTGTTGGTTGCAGCGAGGTTATTGGTGGAGTGGAGCCAGGAGTTTGCGCATTTGCATAGAGATAGATCGGCTGTAAGAGGCGATAGATTCGGAATAGATGAGGCGACAGAAGCAGCAATGCAAGAGGTACTATATCAGATTGAGCAGTGGGGTGAGGTGGAGGATACGCATGATGTGGAAAGAGAAGATATGAGGAGGCAGTTGGGGAGTGTTATACTGCTTGTAAGTTGATGTAACATATGTACAGATTACAACATGAGACCGCCCTCGTGCTGGTATAGTCGTTACTGCAGGGTCCTCAAAGGATTCATCTCACAGGCTGTAACTTCGGGAGTGGAAGAAAAGATGAGAACGAGAAGCTATTGACTATACAGGGTATACGTATTGAGGTGCACCGGCAATGCTGGCAATGTCCCCAAGGAATCGCTGAGCAGAAGCTAGTATGCCATGTATCGAACAACTGACTACTGACTGAGAACAGCAAATCGAGTGAGCGATGAACAACAAGGCACCACCGACGCTGGCACGCCGCCTCCCGACCGCGCAGCATAGCGACGACCGCGATCGAGATCCGGCGGCGCAGCCGGCGCAAGCACAGACGCCCAAGAGCCCACAATATCACAGGGAGAGCCTTTCGGCTGTACTGTGCAGCGAGAAAGTACTACGAGCGCCTCAGTCTTGTCACAGATGAGCAGAACATCACTTCTGCCATGTCCGGAGGGACTGAAGCTGAAGAAGAGGCGCTGGCTTCTCACGGCTAGGTTCAAAGACTCCTGCTGAGGCTCGCACGCGGTCCTGATGTTCCCGCAAAGCCTTACTCCATGTCATCAACGCTGTCGTCCACCATTGCCTCCCCGCTTTCCCCACCACCAACTCGCCGTCGGCTTCTCCTTGGTCATGCAGCTGATGGTCGGTTCGGTGTACCCGGCCTAGGCGCGAACCTTTAAGAAGGATAGCCACTTGTAGTGGGCTTTGGAAGATGGCGAGCCACCAGAGGAAGAGACGTTCTGGCCACGGTATGATTATACGCAGGATCTCTCGGCGCATCAAGTCCCACCAGAGCGAAAGCACCGCAGTGGCTTTCAAAGCGACTGTTGTCAAGCACTTTTGGCACCGGGCCTCGCATGAGATCGTGTGGAGAGTACGCCAACGTTAAGGATGATCCGTGTAGATGTTCAACGGCAATGGAAGATGCCACCGGGCTCCCACGGCTTGGTTACAACAGAGCGAAGTCCCCTTATCAGCCGGCTGGTTCTTCAGAGCAATACGATCGATTGGAGATTTCAAAGCATGACCCGAGGGCTTTGGGCGAACTCTCCAAACATGGTTTCGACAGTGAAGCAGCTGTACAGGCCGCTCGTTGATACAGGGCGAGGTGTGCTCCTGGGTTTCAGGAAGGAGCGAAGTGTGCTGTCAACCATCCTTTCTCGCATGTGATTGCGCTCGGGCCGCAGATCTGGACCCTGTTCCCCGCTAAAGCCTGCGTTGCAACTTCCACCTTTGCGTTCACACCACATGCTGGAGGCATCTCGCATCGCTCCAACACTGGATTGCCGTGGATGCAGCGCTGCCGACTCTCAAGATGTCGAAGCGCAAGACATACGAATTCGTCGACGGTTTCGACGAGCCGCCACCTGAACCTGAAGTCAACAACCCGCCCAAGAAGCAGAACAAGAAGGCCCGTTTTCTTTCCACCACGATCACCAACAAGCGCTTCCAAGACATGTCAGTGAACCTATGTAGCATGCAACTTACTGAGCCACTGACGAAGCAACAGTTACAATGGCAACGCAGTCAACTCACCGCTCTTGAGACTACCGCCAGAAGTAAGAAACCGGATCTGGTATCTCGTGCTGTGTGGCAAAACTATCCATGTTGCTGCGAAAAGAAAGCAACCAACCGGCAAGCCGCAAACCTTCCACGTATCTCACAGCATCTGCCAGACCGCAACCGATGACGATGCCGCCCTCACGAGTATCAAGATTCATAACGAGGCATGCAACAAGCCCAAAATCGTCGACTTCTACGTGAATCGTCACAAGAATTGCAACTTCCTATACACCTCTCAGGAGCACAAACTGTCGCTTAACATCCTGGAGGCCTGTCTACAAATACACCAGGAAGCTGCGCTGTTGCCATTCAAATACAACGCTTTTGCGTTTCTCAATCTGCGGGACCTCAGTATCTTTATCTGTCCTGGTGCGATGATGTGGGCGCAGACTAACGCCATTGAGAACATCATTGTCCGGGTTGGCCGGGTTTATACAGGTTCGACGATCAAGAAGATGATTGAAATGAAGCTGAAGGGACTGAGGCATCTCACGTGCTTCGTAGAGCACAACATCGATGGCTGTTACGATGACGATCCGGTGGAGTTTGAGCGGGAGGCTGGCACTAGGCAAGAGTGGCGTGAGTGCTTGTTGCAGTTTCAAAAGTCTCCATTGGTCACGGCTAAGGTGGTGTCCTACAACATCTACGACGGCGTGGGAAAGGCAGGGAGGCCGGTGGTGTCGAGAAGCACAAGCCGACTTTGGGCGAAGGAGGTGGAGGATGCTCTCTTGAAGGGTCGGGGTTAGATGAGCTGTTGTGACGGGCAATGGGCACACAAGATGAGTGGTGGGAGCCGGAGATCATGAAACCGAGATCGCATGCTTGATGTCAGCCATATGGAGGTGACAGGAGATGAAGGGTGCTTTCCTGAAGCCTCGAGAGCGGTAGGAGGTAATGTGAGGGGGTGCTAAAAGGAATAAATCAGAGACCGATATATGAAAGCTCTTCGCCTGCTGTCTGTCTGTACCAGTACCTTAAGCATGCGTCATGCACAGAAGGAACGTATGCATGTGACGTATGACCGTGCACGGACCGTAATTCTAAATCGCAGCTGCCTCACTTCAACGCAGCCGAACTTCAACTCCAACCTCAACTTCAACTTCAACCTTTTACTTCGAGCAATCTCCTTTTCATCACCACATGCTATCTCTCACAGACCAGAAGATCTGCACCACCATACAAGATGGCGAAGCGTAAAGCGGAGGCAAGCGATGCTGATCCGCCGAAGAAGAAGGTGCGGCGCATGAAGGTGATGTCAACGCATTCATCAGCAGACAAAGACCGCAACAATATGTCAGTGTGTCGCAAAGTTTATCTGGATATCAACCAAGCTAATCGAAAACAGCTACGAGACCAATGCCGTCAACTCGCCGCTCTTGAAGCTTCCTCCGGAAATCCGAAACCGAATATGGTACTTCACGTTTTGCGGTAACGCTGTTCACATCTACGCACGATACACAGCTGGCGGCCCGAATCTTGATCATTCAATCTGCACAGCGAAGGTTGACGACAAAACATACGCCAAATGGCTCAAGGAGTGCTACGACCAAGTCGATCCGGTCGAATGGCTCACCAGATACGAAGACAGGCATCAGGCTTGCCACCTTTACGGCGGACCGCTTTCACCCCGACTGTCACTGTCAATACTCCAGGCTTGCCGACAGATCCACCAGGAAGCGGCGCTACTTCCGTATCAACACAATACCTTCCTATTCTCGTCATTCCAAGGCATTGAGCTGTTCTTGCAAGCACTCATACTGGGCCAAGCTCGAGCCGTCGAAGACATTGTCTTTCGCTGCGAGTATTCACACATGACCAAGAAATTCAGCAAGCTCTTGAACGTGAAGCTGAAGGGTCTCAAGCAGTTCACAGGTTTCATTGAGATCGGGGCCTGGCTTGGCGGGGCTCTGGTGGGCACCCCGAAGGACGATCCCACCATAAGAGGCTGCATTGAGAGCTTGATGCAATTCCGGAGCTCGCCCATCGCGGCCTGCACTGTGGCACTGTGCTGCGTATCCCCCGCGCCTAAGTTTGGATGCGATGGGCCCAGTGTCACGAAGCAGCAATGCCGCGAGTTGGCGAAAGAGATCGAGGATGGTCTGCTAGCAGAAGAGTAAAGGCGGTATTTGCGGGCGCGGATTGTGCGTGAATGGAGACGCGAGATCCAATGAGATTGAGTCAGTTCGGCTTGTTCTATACCACGCCGTCAAGACCTTTGGAGAGCTTTTGAGGACCAAGCTGAAGGGCGTGAAGACTCTGTCATGCTTTGTCGAGCTCTACAACGTCCGCGGCTCAACCACTGGTTTCATCAACAGTGCCGAGAAGAGGGCTCGATGGACGGACACGCTGCTGCAGCTCAAGCACTCCCCAATCACCACGGCCACTGTCGCTGCTTACCTGACCAGGACTCCGCTGTCTACGCGGCCAGAGGTCCCCAAGGTCGTCTCTAATAAGCTACTGAGCGACTGGGCGAAAGAGGTGGGGGATGGTCTCTTGGCCCCGCAAGAGTGAATGGTCGGGTGGTGAGGAGTGATCGGGTGAAGCGTGAGAAACGCATGGTGGTGAGGTGGGACTGGAGTAGGAGCGATACTGCTGTCGACGAAGGCTTACATTCGGGCTCTAGGTTTGTCTTGACTGTGGAGATGTTAGCGTACTCGGCATCCTGTTCGTAGACATCAAAGGCAACAGAATTTTTAAGGCCATACGACGATATAGATTTGCAGACAGACTCCAGCTTGTTCTCCCTACCGGGCTCATAGCCGTAACCCAAATTGTCGCCGGAGCACCATCCCAGCGATAGTCGGGTAAGCCGAAACCGCGGCGGTGTGCTGTGTGCACCCATCATTTGGATGGTACCGAACTGCGTTTCCTGTACAGTAGTATAAGCGCCCCTTCTTCGGCAGTCATCAGTACCTGTCTTCCAAGGACTTGCCTGAAAGTCCGAGCCGCCTAGTTGTTTTACGGGATGGCAGTCTCCGTTCCTGCAGAGCCGATATTGCTATACAGAAGCTCGTCAGCTGCAAAGATGGATTCAGCAAGTGCCGGAGGACGGTGCCTCGAAGTCGCAATGGCATCCCAACCCACAGAGACTGAAGATACGTGGCGTTGCTCTGGTCAGGTGCCAATGATGTCCCAGGCCCCTGTTCATCGCCGTGGTTGTCTACACACCGTACAGCTACAAGGCTCACTAGGGGGGTTCTTCATCTGCTAGTCGAAGCAGGTGCTTTTGAGGTGATCGTTGGAAGATAAGAGGTACACGCGTTCGGGAAGTGCTGCATCTCGGGAGACCGAGGAACTGTCACCGAGCCTCATGGCATTAACCTTCGCCCGAAGATATCCCGCAGTCCCACCTGCCCCGCAAACAAACCAAACTCCTTTCAGCCCGGAACTTCACCACTCCTTCTCAAAACGACTCTCCCGATGCCAGAACAGCACTCGTGACAGGCAAACGACGGCAACGACAGGCTGGTCTGGTCGCCTGGATAAGCATGCGGCTGCATCAAGGGTCTGCTCTTCTGCCGCGTTCAAGAGGGTAAGAGCACCGAGCGGATAATGTACTCTACCTGACACGTTCTTTGGGGGCTGGAGCTTGCGGTATCACGAGCTAGGTGCTGTTGTACTTCTTGAACGCGTTGTCTTCTCGTCTACATATCTCTCAGCCTTGCCTGACATTTTATCTTCTTCCTCCATCCCTCTCTTACACTGATTCGCAGATCACGAGACACAATGGCCGCCGCAATGGCTGTCCAGGAGCTCAGCAAAGGCTGGCAGTTCAAGCAGACAGATACCGAAGAATGGTTGCCAGTAGCTCGGGTGCCTACAAATGTGCACCTTGATCTCATGGACAACAAGAAGTAAGCTTGTCCAAATCCGACTACTGGAACAATAGCTAATCACTCCGCCTACAGGATCGAGGACCCCTTCCTAGGCTTCAATGAGCTCAAGTGCGAATGGGTTGGCGAGAGGTCATGGAGTTACAAGGTCGAGCTTCCGGCCGTCTTTGCGGCGAAAGAGGGCACGAAGCACGTCTTGGCCTTCGATGGGCTGGATACGTTCGCTACGGTCAAGCTTGACGGCGAGGTCATTCTGGAGAGCGACAACATGTGGGTCATGCACAGAGTGGACATCACCAGCAAGTTGAAGGATGGCAAGTCCAGCCTTCTCGAAATGGACTTCAAGCCAGCCCTCTTCGAAGCTCGCAAGATCAAGGATGCACATCCGGAGCACAAATGGGTCGGCTTCAACGGCGATATGGCTCGCTTAGCTGTCAGGAAAGCGCAGTATCATTGGGGCTGGGATTGGGGTCCAGTGCTCATGACCTGCGGACCATGGCGAGATGTGCGCCTGGAAACCTACCAGGCACGCGTCGACGACCTTCGTGTTGACTACGAAGTTGACTCAAGCTTCAAGAAGGTCAGCGGTACGATCACTGCTACAGTTGAGGGCAGCTCTGGGAAGCAAGTGAACTTCTCTGCGAAGCTGGGCGACAACGAAGTGTTCAAAGGCACCGCCGACGTCGACGGCAATGGCCAAGCAAAGGTCGAGTTCCATGTCAACGATCCAAAGCTGTGGTATCCGCATGGCTACGGTGAGCAACCCTTGTATACTGTGACGGCTACGGGGTCTACCGGCGAGCATGACCTTCACTCCCTATCAAAGCGCACCGGCTTCCGGAAAGGCGAGCTCATACAGGAGCCAGACGAGGTCGGCAAGACATTCTACTTCCGCTTCAACGGCATCGATGTGTTCTGCGGCGGGTCTGATTGGATCCCAGCTGACAGCTTCACTCCTCGTATCACGGAAGACAAGTACCGCAAGTGGCTCGAGATGATGGTCGACGGCTATCAGCTAATGATCAGAGTCTGGGGTGGCGGTATCTGGG
>JAKLLW010001902.1:0-10792 GCA_022814695.1 Neocatenulostroma microsporum | reverse complement strand
ACCTCGTGACGTCTGAAGCGCCCAAGCATCCTTGAGAGCACCCACGAGCTTCCAAGTGGTCGAGATACCGACAGATAGAAGCTTCGGAGGCTCTTCGGCCATCAACCATCCGTCCACGCCGTCTGAAATATTTATGCAGGGCATACGTGAGCTCAAAGCCTGGGGTCTCTTACACCGAAACGGACCGATCCTGCGATCACATCAATCGCCGAGTATACACCTTCGTGCCAAACAAGGTCATCCGCATTACGTCCGCACGAAGCCGATGTACTCGACCGCATTGGGTAGGCACGGACATTGCCACATGCTGCAGTATCTGCCTCCGCAACAGCAGGGAAGGCGAAGAGGCTTGCGAATAGCTACCGATCTGGGTGACCTGCCTCTGCGGACCACGGTAGACTCTAGACTTGACATTAATAGAGTAGTGTGCGTAGAATCGCATTGTTCGAGTCTACATGCCATACCGCTCCAGCATCTCATGTTGTAGATACACCCCGCTAACCCTTTCTAGTGGTTCCTGGGCTCAGGCAAGCCTACTCTACCTCTGGACCAGGCTCGCTATGCTGGCATGACAATGTTTTTGTCGGTGGTGGCGGCCACTGAATCGTGTACTCCTCCGGGCGATCCCTTCGTGTTCCTCGGCCTTATTCTGTGTCATTTCATGAGTCTGCAGAGATATACATCACTGGAACAATATCAGTCTCCGTATACACAAAATGGGAGTCAGTGCCTACCGTTGTTGCCTCTCACGAAGGCATCTCCATAGCTTCGCCTCAACTTCCCATCCACGTACTCCTTCGTCTGCTCGAGTGCAATGTTCATGTAGCCGTCGACCGACTGGAGCTCCCCTAAGTGAATGTCAGTACTATGGGCGTCAGGCTCCTTCCGGATTCGTGAAGTACCCTTGTAGACCACGCCTGAGTTCAGCTTCACGGTGACCGGGCTGTTGATGATCTCGCTCAAGAAGCCGGAGGGGTCGCGAGCGTCTGCTGCACCGTTTGGTGCCTGACCTGGGGCGCTCATGTCGACAGATGGTCGGAGTGTTTTTGTTCGATTTTGTCGGGTATTTGGATCTAGAATTGCGTGCAGATTGCAAACGCGTGACCTCGCGTTTAGCGTTTAGCCTGTGGTCGGTGCGCTACCAATTCTCGAGACCTCGTGAACTCGAACCTTCACTTTGTTGTCGCTGGCGGGGCTCAAGTCACGATACGCGTAGGCATCATTCGTATGCTACGCTGTCTCCTCAAACCTCAACAAGACACAGAAGGCCTTCACGTGATGTCGGTGTTCAACAGGCCCGCCTGGGCCAAAGTCCAGGCTCCGGAAGAGGATGAACCTGAGCAGAACATCTTCAGCCACTCGAGCAAGTCGTATGCCGAGATCATCAAGGAAGAACACGAAAGGAAGAAAGAACGCGAAGAGAAGCAACGTGCCAAGGCTGAGCGCAAGGAGCGAAGGAGCTCTGCGAAGCGTGTGGTCAAGGAAGAGGACAGCAAGAAAGAGAAAGCGAAAGAGAAAGGCAGCAGTCCGAAGAGGCGACGCATCACGGCTGAGGAAGGCGACAAGCTGTTCGGTAGTATCGGACTGTCACCCGTCAAGAACAAGTCGCGAGGCGAGGAGCCAGTAGACCTCGACAATGACAGCGAGGACATCACTCGGAGACGGTCTCCAAGGTTCAACAGGACAGCTACCAGGGTCAACACGCGGTCCGCGGCACCTGCAGTGGTTGAGCTTGGAGACTCGACGTCGCCAGAACGTGAGGATGAACCACAGATAAGCTATGTCAAGCAGGCACGACCACCACCCGCGCCAGCACCTGTACCAGTAGAAGACGAGTCTGACGATGAGTTTGCCGAGCTCGCGCGACAAGCAAGAGCGCAAAAAAAGCTCCGGGAAGAGGAAGCAAAGAAGTCGTATACACCAGACCTCAAGTCACCAACACCCGGTCAAGATGGATTAGATCGGAGTAGGACAGGATACCCAACACCACCATTGCCAGACCCGGCTATCAAGCTCTTCATCACGTCGCAGATACCCAATACACAACCTCTGATGGTGTACCGCAAGCTTTCTCAGAGACTACAAGAGATCAGGAAGGTATGGTGCGAACGGCAGAACTTCTCGAAAGACTATACAGAAGGTGTCTTCCTCATCCATCGCATGCGCCGGCTGTTCGACGTCACGACGTGCAGAAGTCTTGGACTCGAAGCTGACGCAGACGGCAAAGTGACAATGAAAGGAGCAGAAGGCGCGGAAGGCGTGGATCAAGTGCACCTAGAAGCTGTGACTGCTGAGATATTCGCACAGCTTAAAGCAGAGAAAGAGAAAGAGGAACGGCGGAGACAAGCCGGCGAGATGCCTGAAGATGATATGCACGGTGGTGCGTCTGAGGAGACACCGGTTGTGGAGGAGAAGCTCACGCGGATACTGCTCTTGGCGAAGGATGTCAAGGAGCCGTTTAAGCTGAAAGTGAAGCCGGTAAGTGCGAGCCTGTTCTCAACCGGCCCACCAATAGTTTGCTGACCTTGTTGATAGAGCACGGTGATCTCCAAGATCGTCACCGCATGCAAAAACAACCCAGCTTTCCGCTTCCGAGACGGCCAACAACCGTACCTCGAATTCGACGGAGAGCGACTGGATCCGGAGACGAAGATCGAAGACACCGAGATCGAGGACATGGATCGGATAGATGTGCATATCAGTTGACTAGCTATCGAACGAAAACGCGAACAATCCCAGAACGAGTACCCGGAGTTTGTGGAGCAGATGGCCCACGGGAAGGCTTATGGCAGAGCTAAAGCGAAGGAGAAGCCGGATGGTGCTCACGATTCGATTTACGTATGGCTGGATGGCGTTCCGGCGGCTACGAGGCAATGATACCCAAGACGGAGGTATCGTTCGTCCACAGTGCGCTTTACGATGTGTGTTGATAGCTTGCTACGAATACGTCTCAGGTACCAATGCTTGCTCAGAGGCCACTGAAGGCCGCCTCGTACGATCATGGTACCCAACCGACTCCACTTCAGGCTCCAGAAGATCAGACGTTGCAGTAAGAGCCGCATGGAGCGGTCCGGCTCTTGCATTGCATGATTTGCTTCCGAGGGTCGGTGACAATGATCGTTGCTGCTCACAATCCCCAGTGCACAGGACTATGGCGAGTCTACGAGAGAGCCACGCAACAGACATATGACGCTCACTCCCTTAGAAGATCTTGAGGTATAGGTGTATGCTGTCTCCGACGAATGAGATCCTTGTAACCATTCAGAGGACGATATAACAGCCAACCCAACGTGTCGACTTTTGGAGAGGGCGGGCAATGTCCAATGTCACCAAGCCTCGTCTCATTGTTTGTTTCTCGGCTGGCACCAATGGCAGCAATGGTATTGTGAGGTCTGCAATGCAGTCATAATTAGTGCGCTGCACTCAGCGGCTAGCGCCGTCGGGCACATATACGTGGCGAGCTCGTTGCGGCCCAAAGGCCATCGGCATACTTCGTTCGGCCCTGCTCGTGCAAAGTGCTTGCAGCGTTTGCTGGGCCATACAGGCAACCACGGTTGCAGTTCGTGACTGTGGATCTACGTGGAGTTACAAGGTGACTCCTCGCAAGCGCAGGTTTGACACCTCGACGGTGTGTGATGAGATTTGAGGCTCTGGAGGCCCAACTAGCCTTATATATCTACCGTGACACGTGCGAGAGAACCGCGGACCCGTTACTCGTCTACTCTGTTTGAGATCTCATTGTGCTACTTCTGAGACCTTCTGCGCTTGCCCGTTAAAGGTGCGTCGCACAGCATCGTCGTCAGTCGGCAACGCCATCCAGCGCACCTTGCCGAATTCCAGACAGCGACCGAAATTATTTGTCTCTTTTCCTGAGATGGCCCGGCCGTATACCAACTGCGAACTGAGTAGACTGAGACGACCGGATCGTGGCAGAGAGTGAGGCGCACACGAAACAATCGCAATCGACGCATTGGCCGGCGAACGATCGAATTCTTGGATTCATCTTATCCCGGTGACGACGACATTGCCAGAGCAACGCCGAGCAGCCTTGCGACACCCACCATTAGGAAAGCGAACATCGCAGGAGCTTCCAGAGTCCTTTGCGATAGACTGTCAACAGCATTCTTGCTCGGAGAAAACGAACCGCATTGTTGCGAGCCTTCCACACCAACGATCAACGATCAGTGAGTCTTTCGGTCCAATGTCGTCTACTCTGCGCTTATGCAAGGCCAATGCAGCTCAATGATGGGTCTCCGGTCAGAACGCTTCCACCGCGACTTCTTCTTTCTTCACCATGAACTTTGCACCCTCACATACTCCAAACGGAAGGCCGTATACTGACATGCGTCCTTGCGATAGAGACGGGACGATACGTCGAACGGCAATCGATATACGCAGATCGCAACCAGATCACCCCTCACCTGCAACCCCGGCATCCCACCATCACCTCTCTGCAAGGTGCGGTCATACTGCTGTCCAACATTTCCCGAATTTGCAAACGCCTTGCAAGCACCGAGCGACCCTCAGAGTCAACGACAACGACCGCGACAAGAGTGAGAACATCATTTCGGCAGTCTAACCGGCATCATCATCGAGTCTCGGGCGCGTGCAAGTGTCTCGGTTGCCCGCGCGATCCAACCAAGAATAGAACCAACTGATCCGGCGCCGTTCTTCTGTGCCCCTGGCGGCGGTCCTCAATAGCATTGTCGTCGCTGTTGCTCTTGTGCTCTCTGCATGAGTTGATCAAGAAGACGGATATCTCACAGAGACCAGACGGAACACAACTTCACCAGAAGGAAGGCGCATCGTGATTAAGGTTCGCCCTAGTCGCGGGATAGGATCCTCGTTTCGAACGACGACCTTGTGGCCTAGCAACGACCCAAACTATTTGCGTCAACTCCTCGCGCCAGCAGGGAGGTTTGGCAGCAAAGCGCTCTACATACGATTGACCCATGCCGTAAGTCGTCCTCTTCACATCATTCTCTGCGACGATATAACCCATTGCCCGCCCGCAATGCCATTCTTTACCCCTCCTTGGGCGGCGCAGAGCGGAAAGCCTACCACAGCGAAGCCTGCTGACCACATCGACAACAGGAAGACGACGTTTACAGTCAGTTCAGGTTCAGAGCGGGTGGTCGAGGTGTACCCGGAAAAGCGAGGCGCTTCCTCCGGCAGTACATCCCTTCACTCACCGACATCCAGCGAGAGCCGTAGCTTCAGCTCCGCCAGCACCGACAGCTGGAGTCAAGTCGAGGCAGAGGACGAAGACGGCATCGAACCGTCCGACTCTGCCTCGCGATCCCGACAGCCCCCCTCACGCCGCTACACGACGGAGGTTCGCCCAGCACCAACACGGCGGCACTCCTCTCGTCGTATCCACAGAGACCGAGACGAGGAGTCGCCGCCACCACGGACACGGCGCCGCGACTCTCATAGACATCAGTCGAGCCGACACCGCAGGGAAGAGTCGAGACGCACGCCGTCTGACGGATCCGGCAGCGTGGCGTACTCTTCTCCCGACGACTATCCGGGTAGCCACCATGGCGCACCGTACCCGCCTGCAAACTACCCACCTTCACGGTCTGGGTATAGGCACGTACCTGCGCCGGGCCATGGTGGCTATCCTCCGGGCGTGAACGTCTCCCAACCGCACATGGATCCTTTCACTCAGCAAGCTCTCGTCCACATGGCCCCGCCGCATCAGCAGGATCCGTTTGGCTACGGCGGTCAACCTAATCCATTCGCTGCTGGGTATCCTGCGCAGAACCCAATGTCGCCTATGAGTTCTGTAGGCGGCGGCAGTAGTTACTTCCCTCCCGACCCAATGGGCCCACCGTCGCATATGGGCCCACCATCGCACATGGGAGGACCACCATCGCATATGTCGCAAAGACCAGGAGGGCCACCAAGACCGCAGAGCTTCGTCGGGTACGGCTCAGAGGTCGCCATATCGCCTTACCAGTATCCTCCTCAGCACCCCGGTATGCCTCCACCAAGCATGTCTCCATACGGCTACCCACCTCCACAACATTGGCCATACCCACAGCCGCCGCCACCACCTTCGCATTCCGCCTCACCTGCACCCGCGAAAGCGCCGACGCCAGCACCTCCCGACCCAGAGAAGGAGAAGCTAGCCGCGGAGATGGAAGCCCTGAAGGCTACCATCCAAGCACAAACCGAGGCACAGGAAGCCAAGAAGAGCGAGGAAGTCGCGGCCATGAAGGCGTTGCTGCAAAAGTACGAAGAGGAGAAGCTCGCACGGGAGAAAGCCGAGGAGGCCGCAAAGGCTGAAGCAGCCGCCGAGAAGAAGAAGAAAGAGGAGATCGCCGCAGCTGAGAAGAAGGCGAAGGAAGGTGAGCAGAAGAAAGCTGAAGAAGCTATGAAGAAGGCGAAGGAGGAGCACGAGAAGAAGATGGCTGAGGCACAGAAGGCGCAAGAAGAGCTGGAGAAGAAGCACAAGGAGTTGGAGGAGGAGTCTGCGAAGAGGCATAAGGAGTTGGAGGAGGAAGCCGCGAAGCATAAGCCTTCACCTGACGCTGCGAAAGCGCCGATCAGGTTCAAGGACGCGGTGAACAGGAAGTTCAGCTTTCCGTGGCATATTTGCAAGTCCTGGAAGGGTATGGAGGGGTTGATTAAGCAGGCTTTCTTGCATATTGATGTGCTAGGAGAGCATGTGCAGATGGGACACTATGACTTGACCGGACCGGACGGTGAGATCATACTACCGCAGGTCTGGGATACGATGATCCAGCCGGACTGGGAGATCACCATGCATATGTGGCCGCTGCCGGAGCCGAAGGAGGAGAAACCAAGCAAGCATGAGGAGGAAGTCTACCAGGATCCTCTTTCGATGTTCGGTGATATGGGTATCGTAGACGTTGGACCGCCTATGAAGCCGACGAAGAAGCCCAAAGACGGGAAGAAGAAAGACAAGACCAAGAACAAGGGTGGCTCTCCGGAGATGGTCATGGTACCACCTATGCATGGCGGTCCTATGGCACCTCCTCCAAACTTTCCGCCTCCTGATCCAATGGGCGGCGGTTTCATGATGCCGCAGGATATAGTCCAGGTCGTCGAGAAGAAGAAAGGGCTACCGAAGAGGAAGGGAAGTGTCAACGTCTCGCCATTTGCCGCATGGATCGCTGGTGGCAAGCCACGGTCGAAGAGGTGAAGGAGAGTTGAGCGTTTGTCTGGACCGGTCACGACTTCGATTGCATTTGAGCGGCATTTACTTCTGCTTGTCTTCTTTACCGCATCTCGATGCGAAGCATTTACTAGCAACGGCTGGACGGCATAGGCGCATGGGGATTTGGAATATGGTTGCTTTGGCTCTCCTCTCGAAGATACCATTCAGCTGTCCTGGTTATGACTGATGGCTTGGTGGTGATGGTTGGATGATGATCTGTATGCATGACTACTGGCGCTGGGCGCTGGTGAGGTGGGCATGGCGACAGCGAGGAAAAGCCATCAGAGCTTGTTGAGCGTTCTTGCGTGGATGATACCAAAGTTTGAGCGTTCGGTCGGCGTTCAGAGCAGCGAGCGGGTGGAAGATAGCGTCGTGCAAACGAATAGCATCGTAATGAGCACACCATCCTTAACGGCTTAGTTCAAACTTCTTATCTCCAGTCTTCGATCGGCTGGGTGACTTGTGGGCTTCTTAGAAAAGAAGCGGCAGCCTTGCTGGCGCCAAGGGGCTAGGCCTCGGCAGACAGCGCGGTTCCATCTTCTAATCTCGACCAATCGTTCTATGCGAACACAACGACACGAGACAGCGTTTCATCTTTCAACGACATGAACATGTCTCAGCGCCATGCGCAACCGCGAGGCTATTGTTGGCTTTCACGATGAAGTCACGCGGTCTATTCAATGCTGCCGTGCGAGCCTACACTTCTACCCACCGCGACCCGACCTTGACGCACCGGTGCCCATTGTCGCGTCCAAGACACGGTAAGACTGTCTAGCTATCTCTCGCATCAACAGCTTTCGGATCTGATCGTGCTTCCTCTTCTTCCTCCGATCTTCTCTTGCGTTGACTACTGCGACCTTGCGGCGACCATCTCTTCTTTCCTCAACCTCAGCTTTCATCTTGCGCTGGACACAGTGAACACATTAATCACGCCTCTCTCACCACCCAACGAACATTTCAGAAAGATGCAGCTCACGATCGCCATCATCGCCGCCATGCTGAGCTTGCCAGTATCTGCGCGTGTCCTCTGGGTACCCGAAGAGTTCGATCCGAACGAGAAATCCACGGTCATGGCTGCACTCCTTGCTAGAGACGACACATCCTCCTGCGGCCCGTCCTTTCCAAGCAGCTTCAGCTGTCCGGCATCGACGACGTGCTTGGCGCTGAACACAACGGCTTCGACGAAGGCGGTCCTGTGCTGTCCTGCTGGCAGTCAGTGCACGACCATACAGCCGATCAGCTGTAACCAGGACCTCCAGAACGCTACCGCATACCCTGGCAGTTCGATGCACTCAGAGCCACTTGCGAAACTGGACACCTGCGCAAATGGTTGCTGTCCGATGGGTTATGAGTGCAAGAACGAACAATGTACCGCGCCTTCAGCGCCTCCATCCGCAGCAGCAATATCGCCTACCTCCTCAAGCACCTCTGCGACCCCAACATCAACATCAACATCAACAGCAAGTGTAAACTCTACAGGAATTCCCACAACGTCTTCGACCAGCACGGCCACATCAAGTCCCGCTGCCGGTGCGATAGCTGCTGGCGCTGCAAGCCCGAGCTCACACTCAGCAAAGTTCTCTGGTGCATCATTCGCAGCTGGCTTCGTTCCCGGCATCTTTCTTGGAGCTTTCTTGACGGCGCTTCTACTATTGCTCCTTTTCCGCAAACGTCGGTCATCTGACACGCACTGGGACGAGAAGCAGAGCCCCCGAGACACCCTCACAGACCTCGGGACGATGAGCCGAAGACCTACCCTACATGGCAGGTCCATTTCCGAGCCAGCAGTAGATCCTACAGCCGGCCATCGAACGGACTTCTTGCGTAGCACACCACCCCGGATACCTGACGGCACGAGCGCAGACAACGGATATCGAGTGGATGTGTACTCGCCAGCTGCAGAGCCACGTACTCCGGCACGCACACCGAAAGCAGTTAAAGCGCTCTTCAGCAGGTCGCCCTTCATGAACCACACACCCTCGACACCGCTCTCGACGCAGCCTCCCATGCCTGCACACCTCAAGCGCGGCACTTTGTCATTCAAGATAAGCCCAGTTCGCGCGCTAAAGAAGCAAAAGAGTATGCGTTCGCTCCGAAGGCAGATGACAGACGCTTCGCGCAGTAGTCGCCGTACGCGACCCGAGACCAGCAGAAGCGGCAGCACAGAGACCATACAGGTCTTGATGCCGAGCAATGAGCCATACACGCCAGATCAGCGTCTGCAGCAAAGAGCGGACGAAACCCCTGCAACTCTCGGCTCGAACGTATATCAGCCGCAGCACGCCTCATCCTCAACTTGGCGGTCGACAGGAAGCTCAGACCCGCCACAGCATGCTGCGGCGACGCAGTATGCGAGCTCAAGCAGATACCCCACCCAGACGTTTACGCCTACTAGGGCGCCACAAGGTGACAAGGCTGCGAACGATGGTAGACTGGGCACGCCATACACACCTAGCAATCAACACTATGGAGCCAGTAAACCCTGGGTAACGGATGTGCTAATCGGGAGTGACGGTGGCTTGAGAGTAGTACGGGAGCCAGAGAGAAGAGACACGACTTTCAGTGCCATGATGGAGAGAGCTGGGTTTAGGAAAAGCGATCTAATAATGGGTACCGGCAACCAGAAGTTCAAGGATGGACTACGATCTAATCCTATGAGGTGTTGATAGATGAACGAAACATGCGTTGCCGTTAGTGGCCGCTACGATCCCACATTGACCTGAACCAACCGTCTTTCTTCTCAAGTAGCTCTTGCGGACTGCCCGTCTCCACGACCTCTCCCTTGTCCATCACAATCATTTTGTCGAACCCCATGATCGTCTTCAAGCGATGTGCTACCGCGATGACGGTGCTGTCTTTGAACTCCTCAGTGATGATATCCACCATCAGTTGCTCCGTCACGGCGTCCACTGAGCTAGTCATCTCATCAACAATCAAGACTTTCGACTTCCGCAATACAGATCTAGCCACAGCAAACAACTGCATCTGGCCTTGTGACAATGACAACTCGGCCATCGGAGTGTCGAGCCCGCCACGCTGTTCAGTCAACTCGAGCAAGCCGACCCGAGACAGCGCAGCTTGTACTTCATCGTCCGATGCGCTCTCAAGTGGATCGATGTTCGCCCGCAGGCTCCCTGGCACTGTGATAGCCTCTTGCGGTAGAGCCGTGAGGCGAGAGCGAATCAGTTGGCGAGGTATGGTAGCCAGGTCGAGACCATCAAGTGTGATCGTACCTTCCGAGTTGTCCAACAAGCGAAGCAACGTTAACAGGAGTGAAGACTTGCCGCTTCCGCTTCTGCCACAGATGCCAACCTTCTCACCAGCTGCGACAGAGAAGCTGATACTCTTCAGCACATTCTCTCCATCATCGTTGTATGACGCTACAAGGCCGTCCACCTTCAGAGCTCCAGCGTGCGGCCACTCAGCAGGAGGCGTGACAACTTCAGCTGGCTTGTCTTCGCTCTTGGTATCCTGCTCAAAGTTCTTGCACCGAGCTACCGCACCAAGACATGTCTCCAAACTCGTCCATGCGACTATGAAGTACGCCAGGTTCTGATTGAAGCTCAAAATGTTCAGCAAAGCAACGCCGACCGAACCCGCAGTAGA
>JAKLLW010001901.1:0-10803 GCA_022814695.1 Neocatenulostroma microsporum | reverse complement strand
AAGGAGACTGATCTCTACGTCACCGTCGAGCCGTGCATCATGTGCGCTTCCGCTCTCCGGCAGTACGGTATTCGCACGGTCTACTTCGGATGCCTGAATGATCGCTTTGGTGGTTGTGGAGGCGTCATGACGGTACATTCGGATCCTGCTGTCGACCCACCGTATCCGGTCTATGGAGGCTTGTTCAGGGAGGAGGCGATTATGCTGTTGCGCAAGTTCTATGTGCAGGAGAACAACAAGGGTGAGTTCGATCGCTATGTACAAGTGGATGTGGACTGACTGTGGTGTAGCCCCTGATCCGAAGCCGAAGAAGAACAGAGAGCTGAAGACTGAGATCCTGCCCATCTCGACGCCGCAGATTGCTACACCGGGAGGGTCGACGCCGACGATTGAGAAGGGCAAGCCTTTCTTGGACAAGGTGTCTGCGAAGCTGCAGGCGAAGTGATTGGCTGTCTGGTTTCGGCGACACAAATAATAGCGATCGTGCACAACAGGAAGCATGTGGTCGCCGTGGGTGTTCCAAGGCCTGCGTTAGTAAGGCAGCTCGTGCCGTCCGTCATAGGTGTAACGCTGACGAACGACAGCAAGCATGCGATCCACGGCTGTACCAACTACGATGTGAGAGTGGAATCAACAAGAGCGAAGCGACAGTACATACAGTATAGAACAACCTGGCAGTATGTACCGAGAGTCCCAGACAGCTTGTTACACAGCTACTTGCTTCATGGTACACAAGATGATTTGCAACCACCGTAGCGTCTTCGCCAGCGGCTCTCCCAGTCTTTGCGCATTCGCATTCTGCTCTCAATATCTCCCTCGCAATCTGCACATCTGGAAAGGCAGTCAAAGCACAGTTCACGACGTCCAGGCTGACGTCCCGCAGCGGCGAACGACTAATCATCTCGGACGACCTCCGTGACAACGCAAAATGCTTGAGCGAACCACAGCTTGCTCATGAAAGCGCGATGCAGACGTTCCTTCAGCACCTCCTCGTCGCCAGTCAGCTGAGCATGTGGTGGCAGCTGGTACTGACTGGTCCGCTCAAGTCTGTCGACAACCAGGCGAATCTTGTCTGCCACCATGCATAGACGGACGCCATCAGCATCGCTGATCGTGGTGCGAGAAATGATGACGTTCGTGCTTGTCGTGCCGCAGCGGAACGAGATCGTAATTTCGCTGGCCGGAGGCTGACTGACGAACATGTCTTGCCAAGTGCGTAAGCAAGCATTGTCTCGGGCGAGAAATCGCAATGAGGCTGGCCCATGACGTTGACTTCCGTCGTCATTGTGGGATTGAGAAGGGCGTAGACTGAGGAGGCCTGGCGCTTTCTCTGTGATTTGCTCGTGAAGACCGGAGATCCATCTGAGATTGCGAGAGGCTGGTGTGGTCCTGCTTCCCACGCAAGAACGTCCTGCTCTCGCATTGCTGACAGGAAGAGGATCTGTTGAAGCCGTTTCGAGTTGGGCATAGTGCTGTGCCAGCCGCTGGAGACAATCTGCCATTTGACGAGATCCATCGTAGATTGTTGAAGGAGAATTTGCTCGAGAAGCTCGAACGTGCCGGAGACGCGGCTCGCTGGTGTCGCCATCGCCTTTGATCCGATGGTGCTCCTTCAGGAGAAGCTGGATGTGTTCAATCTGCGTTCGTGAGGATGGGTCGCAGCCAGATCTTATGGATGGCTTACTGTTTGGAATATGATTCCCAATTGCTCGTGCCTTCCGCTTTGTTTGGGTTCTCCGGGCATTATCTGGAGGACTGCATGTTTCTACATGGCTTGCTGGAAGTGCGAGAGACAGCGAAATGAGAAGACGCTAGAATCTCTTGCGAACGATGCGGATCATGGAATTGTGGGAAGCACATTCACCTCCGAGGAAAGAAACCATAGTATTCACCGCTCCGTAACGACCACCGCAAAGCAAATGCTTCCCATGCTCTGCATCACCAAATGCTAGCCCTCTTCCGCTTCTGCGTAGCACCGCGCTTCTGTGCAATCATGAGCCTTGCGAGCGTGCTTCCCGTTCGTCTTGCTCTCTCGTGATGTAGCTCCGCTGTTTGCAAGCGGTTGTCCTGCGTTACTGACTATGCACCGGCCTGGGCCCAGGAGATATCCGCAGGAGCGCCTCAGTCTCGCATTTTGGAAGCATAACTTGGCTAACTGGCAGGCGCCAGCCTCGCAGCAAAGTCGCGGAGTGAGCCAGGAAGGCGATAGCGACAACCAGGGCAGTCTCGAGTGCAACTTGTTTACCTTCACACTCTTTCTCCGTTCCATCCTCCAACGCATCACACACGGGCATCCACTACAATACCACAAACACACAACATCGCTACCAGGATATCTTCAAAACTATCGCACGCAACATCGCACACCATGGTCGACTTCAACCATCTCCTCGACACCCCGCTCCTCGCCATGTTCATCCTGGGCTCATTCGCAGAAGCCTTCAGCGACCTCCAGGGAGTCTTCAGCTTCCAGCCAGCGCCACAGAGAAGGCATCTAGTGCTTGGGATACATGTCGACTGGTTTCTCCTGAAGCATTTTGTATGGCATATATGCTTGAATCGGGCGCTGATAAGACTTTGTCGGCTTCTACTTGAATGGGATTTGAGAAAGCAGGCTAAAGGGGGATTGGAGTAGGGGGACGTGGGTTATCTGGACGCTGGGATTATGTTGGAACATTGTGGTTGGAAAGGCGACTGTGAGTGATGATTTGTCTCTCAAACGTCAACCTGATTCCAAGATGCTGACCAGCTGCACAGTCATTTATGGGTTTCGGCGCTGGTTTGGGATCGGCGGACAAGACGGGAGGATTGAGAGGAAGTCGCGATTCGCGTGCCTGCCTTCGCTAAGGTGGGGCTGTTGTAGCCTCGTAGCAAGCGTTGGAGCTCGAAACGATCTCTGAACATCCCAAACACTCTACACCGTTTCTTCGAATCTCCTCTTTGCTTTTGCCATTCACGTGCGAGATGCCTTCACGCAACAGTGAATCAAGCGATGCACCTCCATCCTCCCACCGCAGCTCCCTCCACCGTTTCAGCTCGATCGCCTCATTCCACGTGCTGAACCCATTCCACCGCCGACGCTCGAACAATGCCACGGACAGCACCGCCGGCTCCTCCACCAGCACAGCCGATTCCTCGGTGTCTTTGTCCAGCACCATAGCAAACGCACCGCAGCCACTCACAGCCTCCACCTCGTCCTCCAACTTTCTCCGCATGGACGACCAGCTCACCGCGCTGCCTATCCCACCCATACCGGAACACCTCACGTCAAGGAAGAGCAGCTACTTCTGCCTGCCAGACGACCCAATAGGCGGTATGCCAAGAAGCCGGACATTCAGCAATCTGCCTCTGCCCTCACGAGCACGCAATCTTCTCCCTGGTGAGAGGCCAATGGCCGCTTCGAAGTCACACTCCAGGCTGCCGTCCGCTATCTTACCCTCCACTCGCCTTCCGTCACCCGCCGTGTCGAGCAGGAAGCACAGCATCTCGAAGCTCGGCATCAGTGAGCAGAAGACGCCGCTCCTCAGGAACAGAGTGAAGAGATCGGACACGGAGCCATTGCTGCAATACAATCCTGCACAAGCGAACAATGTTGCCCGCTCGACCGCCTTCAAGGAGAACATCTCGGCCAGTCCGGTGAAGCCGCTGCCACACATGGACAGATTCGAGAACAAGAACTTCTATGGCTCGTCACTGCCATCTCGGGCGTATGCGAGCCGGCATGGCTGGGTCGACCCGTGTGAAGCACGCGAGCCGTTGCTGCGAGAGGGTCAGAGCTGCAATAGCTTCACGAGGGTGCTCGATGAAGCTAACGACGCGGTAGAGATAGCGAGCTATGACTACCGGGAGCCGAAGTTCGCAAGCTCGCTGCCGCTGTCCATGATCGGTCCATCACATGCTCACAAGCCATCCTTCAGCAGTCCAGCATACCGCAGCACTCGCGACAGACCAGGGACCCCAGCCAAGCCACAGACAGCGCAGAGATGGAACTCGCAACCGGTCTTGACCAACGTGACGAATCGTCGGCATTCCCGTCATGGCGAGATCAAAGAGTGCAGGCTCATGACCGAACTGAAGCCAGATCCACCTGCACCACCGCCAAAGACGCCGTTGACATCGGAGGCGCTGAGCACCAGCAGGATGAGGATCCCAAACTACGCCGGACAGCAGAGAGATCTACCAGCGGAGCAGACCCACGAGCCTCAGCAACCCCAGCAACTCCAGGAGTCGCAGCAGCCGCAACAGAGCCCGTCTTTAGCGAGACTGGCCGATAAGCCGAGAGCGCCATCACCGAAACGCGGCTATCAGGAGGTACGTCCGGACATCAATTGCTATCCTTCACGAGCGCTGATCGTATCCTAGATTACCAGAGCCGAACCAGTACCCTACTGGTGCGGCCGCTTCGCCGCTCTCAACGACCGCTACCGCACCGAAGAGCTTACGGCCCACCTCAACAACCCAAAGGCCGAGTCCGACAAGATGCACAGCCCGGAAGCCAACACTCGCCGCATGCGTCGCGCTATGGAGCACCTCTATAACCTGTGTGCTACACCAGAAGCCAGGGAGAGCTTCATCGTCTTTCAAATGCAGTATGCAGCTTCGGAAGGAAACCCGGAGTTGTCGCGACCAATGCAGCTGAATATGCCGGAGCGGAGGATTGTCTTGAACCAGTCGGATGGGACAGCGGAGATGTCGCAGCCGGTAAGCGAGCAAAGAAAGGCGAGCTTCATGGATCGTTTGCTGGGACGAGGGAAAGGGAATCGGCGCAGCTTTGGTGGCTAGATGTGAAGGAGAGGAGTGGTAATAGAGGCAAGGAACTCGACCATGATTGGGACGGCGGGCCTACAGCAGCATTATCTGACAGCATGTTCTGAAGGTAATGGAGAACTGGAAGGAAAGTGCTCAGCCGACTAATGGTACAGTAATCTGGCTTGTGGCTGATCTGTCCGTTCCAGAGGAAAAAAGTCATGTAGATCTAGATGTAGAATATACTCACACAATACAGTACACCCGTCTGCTACCCCACTCCTTCTGCGCCTCTGAAAGCCAGTATGCCACCTAAGAAACGCCTCGCTATGCAGCCTTGTCCTCTACCGATACCAGTCCTTCCTCTCTAGACCCGAACCGCCCAGCGATTTCAGCACTACTCCTTCTTGACACCCATCTCCGCCTCCCGCCTCTGCGCGGCTTCCTTCTTCTTCATGGCCTGGTTCTTGAAGTATACACTCATCTGATCCATCCTCGTCACGAAAAAAGCTCCTTTGTGCCTGAACTCTTTCTTCAGCACCCCTAGCGCTTCCGCATAAGCCACCGCTTTGTCGTACTCCTCCCCTGACCCTACGTCTCTAATCATATAACCCGCACTCGTAGTCCACCGCTCATCTTCTATCTGCCATAGTCTGATCTGATCGACCACTGTAGGCGGTAGGACTGGCCCGTTTTGCCGGCGAAGGATCGGATGAGCGTGGGTTGTGAGGTAGCTGATTATTTGCTGCGATGTGATGCCCAGGTTGATAGCGGCTTGCGTAGAAGCTTTGGTTATCTTGGCAGTGATGAGATTCGGGTAGCGCGTCTTTAGCTTAGTGAAGAGGGCGAGGATGGAGAGGTGGAGGGGGGAAGATGTGTAGGCGTAGAGGCGGTAGTTCGTTTCGACGATGATGTAGCCTTTGTCGTTTGCTATCGCTGAGGGATCCGAGGACGAGGAGGCTTGGGAGGTGGTGGTTGCGTTGAGGTTGTTGTTCAGTAAGGCCGGGGCGTCGGAGGTTAGGGTCGTGGCGAGGCGGGTTGGGTAGTAGCGCGTGTTGTCGCTGTTGCTGCGTCGGTAGACGAGACCGAAGTCTTCGAGGTCGTCGAGCATACGAGTTTGGGTGGGGGTGAGGTTTGAGGTGCTGTAGCTTATGCCTAGTTCCAGCGAGCCGAGGGTGAAGAGGAAGGAGAGGACGTCTACGGGGTCCATTTGTAGGGTACTTGAGACTTCTAGGTAGACGATGAGGAGTGTCCAGATCTGGGCGTTGACTTCTTGGAGCAGGAAGGTGAAGCCTGATTGGGTGATCTTGGCTTCGCGGCCGCGGATGGAGACGAAGCCTCCTTGGGCTAGGAGGGATTTGGTGCCGGTGTTGATGTCTACGCCGCTGGCGAGGCCAGTTTGGGCGCTGCCGACTACGTAGTAGAGGATGCCTTCCCATTGCTTGCGGGCGAAGGTGTCGAGGTAGTCGATAGTGACGGGTGTTTTGTCGGGGGTGCTGCAGGGAACGCCGAAGCTCTTGTGGTTGCCGCCGCCTGTCAGGGCTAGTCGGAGGCTCTTTGC
This sequence comes from Neocatenulostroma microsporum, assembly GCA_022814695.1. Lineage (NCBI taxonomy): Eukaryota > Fungi > Ascomycota > Dothideomycetes > Mycosphaerellales > Teratosphaeriaceae > Neocatenulostroma > Neocatenulostroma microsporum. The sequence goes on along the minus strand of JAKLLW010001901.1, from coordinate 4,496 downwards.
GAAGGCTTCGGAGAGCTTGTAGGCTGCGCGTCCTGTCTCGTCGTGCGCATCGAATAGGATCCGTAACCGCTGGAGGATGGATATTGCGCGCTCCTTTGCCTGTGTACTCTCACTATCCGGCTTCACCCATGCTTCGAAGTCTGCTACGGCGAATGGTATGGGCATATACAGCATAGCCATGACCAGCGTCTTAGCCAGGTGCGGCAGCATGCGCCGGAATATTGCCAGCGCTGTGGAAGGCTGCCGGTATATTTTGGTGAAGGTGGTGCCGGGTTGGGCCTCCAGGTAGTCCAGCGCACGCTGCGACGCTGTCGACGACATGGCGATGCCTTGCTCGCCGCTGGCGGCTCGGTGGGTGGTGATGCGGTGAAGCCATGGTTATTGCGTGAACGATGGTAGTGAAGTAGGCGGCGGAGTTCTGGCATATCGCGGCTGCTCCCGGCGCCATGATGGCTTCACTCTCGAGTCGCTTCACTTGAACTTCCTCTCCAACATCAACATCGTCTCGTGCCTTTTTTGAGATTAGCTTCTCGCATAAGGCATAGGCAATCGCTGTACGACGTGCCTCATGTCATGTGTCCAGGGGGATTTCCTGTAGGCCGTTCCGGCTTCACCACATTGCATCGCTCGCCCGAAATGCATACACGATGGGAGCTACTGTGGCATAGGTCTTCACAGGTGCACGAGTTTCCTATTCAGTCGAAAAATATCAAGACACCTGATCGCAGCTTGAGTGGAAGCTGTCGTCCTCCAGTGTTTCGACGGACAGCGATGCAAACGCTGTATCAACCTTGGGACGAATGAAACGGCCTGAAGACATCACCTTTGACAACCATGGGGACAGTCATCATGAGGACAGCACGCTGGTCTACTCCTTTACGTTTTATAGACATAAAGCTCTCTCACTCTGAACATAATCTCGCCTTCTACAGGCACCTCTGCACACCTCCCAGGCTTAGTATTTAGCACTAACGGGACCAGCAACCGACTTGAAAAATGACGACCTACGCCTCGAAAGTTGCAAGCATCATGAGCTTGTACAACCAGTCTCTACCATCGGAGTCGGCAGACCTCCAAGCCAACACCATGGATATAGACAGCAGCAGACCTACCTCCCAACCTGCGCGTACCCTGAAACGTAGTCTGGCGGACTCCCAAACCGACGAATTCGAAGAGTGGCTTACTTGCAAGTTCCTTTCCGCCAAGTCGAAGGCACGCCGCCGGTGCTTGTCGCCCTCCCCAGGACTCCAAAGCTCAGCGAGCACTGGGGAAGGGAACACGATCTTGTCGCCTCCGAGTACTCCCGATGAAGGCCATACCGACGGTTCCTTGGCAGCCATGGCGGCCGTGTTCAACACTGTCGAGCTTGCCGAGCTCATACTCGATCAAGTCTCGGATATCGAAGGCCTCGTATCTGCTCGGCAGGTATGCCATGCCTGGAGGAACCTCATCGACCGCTCACCTGCCACAAAGCAGAAGATGTTCCTTGAGCCCGCACCAGCAAAGACTTGGCTCGACCTGCAAGAAACAGACACCTGCACCTTGAGGGATCGCTGGCAACCCAGCTTCATCGATGATCCTACGAAGTCCCAGCGAGGTGCAGACCTGGCCTATACGGTCGTGAAGCCTCACCCTTTCTTGACCGCAGTAAAACCACAGGCACTCCACTCTGGCATCCTCGTGGAGACATGGCCCAAGAACAGAACGATCTTCGAAGTCGATGTCGAGAGGCTCTTGAAACTACCGCTTGGACCTTGGAAGGATATGCTACTTTCTCAGCCTCCAATCTGCGAGGTTCGATGGCACGTACCAGTCCGAGACCCAAGAAGCCCCCTCCGGGTCCCACCAAGCGCCGCGGTACCTCCATCTCCGCACGACTCTCCCTCCAAGAGAGTCAAGAGAGTCAAGAGAGTGAGTCCGTACCTTTTGCGCGACGAAGATGGACTGAAGTTGGGTGCGCTTATGAGCGTTTGCAAGGAATCGGGAGTGAAGACCATGTACTGTACCGTGGAGAAGGTGTTACATGATACGTCGCCGTGGGTAATGATTGCGACTGGGGAGTTGGAGGCGGAAAAGATGAGATAGTAGGAGAGATCATGGCGGATTAGGATGTTGAAAGGGAGGGGAGGAGATGCCGTTGAGAATTGATCAGAGTATGATAATGTAGTACGTATGCAAGCACTCCTGCGGGATCATGTCCTCATGAACTTTTCGTCGCCTATCTGTCATCGCATCCCAGGCGAGGTTGGACGCTCCTTCCTTCTGATTGCAGAAGTGAAGGAAGGCACGCTAGTGTTTCAGCCCGGACTAGCCATTTCGTTTTCGTGCGAACGCGCTTCAGGTTGTTCCCAATCTCGCTTCGTTACACTAACATCGAGCTCAACACGACTATCAACCACGCAAGACAGACGCCGTATAAGTACAAGTACCACCCACAAGTTCTCAGCAAGAAGCTATCATGGCCACGCAAAGCCACGCAGCCACCGCAGTTTTCGACACGTACGAACTCCTGGAGAAGATACTCGAAGAGGTCACAACCACGGATCTGGTTTTCTCTCGTTGCGTCAGCTCCTCCTGGAAGGCAATCATTGACCGCTCCATCACCCTGCAGCAGCTACTCTTTCGCACACCCGCGACTGCAAAGACATATCTCACTTGGAAAGGCACGCAGAACCGTAGTACGGGCGAACCACTTCGGCCGTACCCACAGAACGGTCGACCCTGTCGACCCAAGATCGTGAACGACCGTCAGAGCGACGGTAGCGACGCCCCGAGCATGATCGTTAACCTGCATCCTTTACTTCGCGCCACACTGAACCGAAGCGCTAGCTGGACGACAGACAAGCTGGACTTTAACCTCCTCGATGCGGCGGCACTTCTGAAACTCACAGACGGCCCATGGCAGGAGATGCTCGCCACACAGCCCTCAATACAGAAGATCCGTTTCTGCTGGAACTTCACTGCGCGCAACATGGACGGTGAAATCCGCAAGTACGTGCATACTGAAGAGGCGGAAAATGCATCCGGCATTACGGTGGGTACCGTCGTCGACGGATGCCGAAGGATTTCTTACTTCAAAAGCATTTCATCGTCCAAGACACCAGCGATGGTCGCGGAGTTTTGTACTAAGGCAGACGGCGTTCGCAACTGGATGGCCTTATACTCGACAGGCACGACGTGCTTTGCAAAGCGACTGGTGGATATCGAAAACGATACGCTCCGCTTCGAGATCAGCGGTTGTGTCGGTGAGGATTCGCCATGGGTCAAGGAGGCAAGGGACGCGATTGAGGTCAATCGAAACAGTAAGGAAGAGAAACGTGGTGCGTAGTGCGATGGATTAGATCACAGCAGCTGCGCACCAACATGACCGTTGCGCGAATGTTGCAGGGTCTTCGACATACCAGCGTCATCCACCTTGCTAAACGACGCTATGTAATCGATTGCTGCGGTGGGAGAGAAGATCGGCGACTATGTTGAGTTTGGCGAGTGCTCTTCGGCAATCGCCACTAGATATTCGGCGATAATTGATCGTACTTCACACACAACTCCACGCTCTCAACACTAGCCTGCAAGAACTTCCTTGCCTCCAAGCCCACCCAGACCTTAGCCATGGACAGGTCGCCAGAACGCAGCATCGATGCACCGCTCTGTGCTCCCAGCTGTCGTAAGATAGGTAGGGCACTAAAGCACATTAGCAACTTGCAAACAATATTGGAAAGAAGACGTGAGACTCACCCGGAGAACAAATCCAAATTCGGATCTAGACTTCTCCCAATACCCTCCAATAGCAAGATGGAAAGCACGACGTTGACGAAGTCTCCTTCCATCCTGACATGGTGCCCTCGCACCATGCTCAGTACTTCGTTGAGTATGTCTCCAATCTTGATGTTGCCGAGTGCGAATGTTTTGCTCTTTACTCCCAGGACTAAATGTTGCATCTTCAGCGCGAAGACTTCCTTGTCGATCACCGCCTCGGGTTGACGACAGCGCTCAACCATGAGATGGCCGGCTCTGTAGCCGTCGAATTCTGCAATAGCCTTGAAGAGGTCTAGGAAGTTCTTGCGATTCACCTCGTTTAGCTCAGTGACAAGGCCAGTGTCGATGAAGATAAGCTGGGGCCTGTAGCCTTCTCTGTCGATTTGGGTGAGGGTGTCTGTCCAAGCGCCTTTCTCGTGACGGTGCGGTCGGAGGCGTTCAAGGACGTCTTCAGTGACATCTCGGCTCTTCTGGGGATCGGCTTTGGGTCTGCCGGTGAAGGTTGACATGTTGGCTCCAACGTCCACTGTAGCGGGTTTATAGAAGCGAACCATGATGTTGCCAGGGTGTAAGTCAGCGTGGATGAAGTTGTCGATGAGTAGCATATGCAAGAATGCGTCTAGACCTTCATCCGCGATCTCCTTTTGGAAGACGCCGCCGCCATTTTGCAGGAAGTGCTCGAGTGGGATTCCGGTGGCGAACTCTTCGACGAGGACTTGACGGGTGGTGTACTGGCTGTA
>JAKLLW010001900.1:0-10807 GCA_022814695.1 Neocatenulostroma microsporum | reverse complement strand
TTGAAAGGTCTTCCACACCTGGTAGGCCACATGAACGCATGAACCATCGACGTCCACTTCGAGATGGCCATCGTGTAAAGTTCCCATGGCTTCATCATTTGGCTGTTCGTTATATGATACAGATTGTGTACTCGATATGCTGCTCCGCTGCACAGTTTCTCACGCCATCAAACCGCTCACTGTCGTCCGCAGGCCGCCCTCTCACACGATAGCAACCACCCTTCAGCCGAGATGCCGCCTAAGCCTTCTTCTTGCCCTTGCCTCTGCCCCGTGGCTTGACATCCTTGCCCTTCCGCTTCACAAACGCCCCGAACTCCGTCTGGAGCTTTTCCTTCGACCATTTCTCATCCCTCGCACGCCTTGCAAGGCTCAATGCTCGCTCGAGGGCTTCCTGAAGTGCTCCGGATCCGCTGCTGGCGAGACTAAACACCGATTCATCCGTTGTTGTCCTCCTCTCCTTGCCGTCATAGGCAGAAACCCACGTGCTAGGACCTGTGTACTCCTTGTTCGCAGGCTCGAATCCAGAAATTCGCATAAGTTCCAGCAACGGCAGCAAGCCTGTCAGATTTGGCCATATAGCACCCTTGAGTATGACGCGGAATTTAGTGAACGGCGTCGGGCCACAGATGTCGATGATTCTGCTGATCTTGCGGAGAACAAGCGAGAACCTCTCGTGGAATGTATCTGAATGAGCAGCAACGCAGACGGGGCTGTTGCCGTAGTACATCGGTAGTACCTCGTGCCTGAGCTGAGCTGCCTGGATACACGCGTGATTGCAGGTTCAATCTCGGATGCCATCCCCGTACAGAGCAGGATGCGCTTGTAACACGGAAGGACAAGCTCGTAGATGCGGTTTCGGATTTCTGGTGGGAGAGTCTGCATGAGGTCTGGCGTATCGGGATGAGGGCGTAGGTTGCGGCGGAACACCGGAGCAATCATAAGTGTCGTCGCCATCTCGCAGATTCAGGGTGGTAAGAGGCAGCGAGGGTGCGATATAGGAGTTCTTGGGTGTTGCTGAGTTGTGGAGAGTTGAGCCCAGAAGTTGGGGGACTTGAGGAAGGCACGCGCAAAAGCTCGGCCCGAATTCAGGCACACGCGCCAGCCAGCGGCGGATCTGATTGACTGCTTGAATCTTTCTGTTGATGTGCAGTTCTGAGATACTGGACATGCGATAGAGCTTCAGACTACATGTCCACAACTCTTGGGATGGGGATGGCCCGACATGCTGGAACAATGAGAGGCAGCTCGCAAAGTGAGGAAGGCGCGATCTGTAATCGAGCGAATAGCCACCATAGATCCTCATGGATTAATAGTAAGCATCGAGAAAGCCTTGCAGTGACTGTCTGTGCGCTTTCAGATGCTGTCTTCAGAGTTCATCATTCGTGCAACTACATCTCAGTCGTACTCCTCCACCTGACCTGCAGTCAATACTACGATGAGATCAGCAGCGTTGAAAGGGCATGAGAATGGACATTGTGGCCGACGGTCTCCATTCTCAAATTATCTGCGCTACACCCTCCACAGTCCACCCGCAACATCTCCCAAAGCGTCGTGCCAAAAAGCCCACACAACCGCCTCCAGTGCTCCATACCAGTGGAGACCGAAAAGCGGCCGTGCCTTCGCCACGTAAGGCGGTATTTTGCCAGTCTGATTTGTCGTGCCAGTCTGTAGCAAATGAAGAATCATAACCCAGGAAATTGCGCGAAGGCAGTCGCTTGGCTGATGATACGCCTTTCCCACCATCCACACCTTCAGTCTCCGAGGAGGAAAGGCGTGAAGTGAGGGTGAAGCGTTAGAGTGGGGAGGTACAAACGAGATGCGCCTTCTTGTTCTCTTTGCGCCAAACGAATGACTCCAACAAGCACCTGCTGATAACCATGTTGCCGTTCCCTGCCGTGACTTCCGAGAAACACCGTTTGTCAGTCTGTTAATGAAATGCTGTAAGAGAAGCGATAACCCGTGCGCCGTGAGAGGTGAGAGCTAAAGCTAGCTCGGAGCGAATTCATACAGTCTGATCGTGTGTGTGTCGCGGAAAGTCAAGCTGGCAATTTGGTTGAGGAGAGTTGGGTCCATTCTGGTGTCTGTTGCTCCGAGCTGCATTGTCTTGTTTGTGTTTTGTTGCTAAGGCAGATCACTTGTCGAGTGCGGGTGAGCGGCCGTGGCTGTTAGCACGCAAGAAGAGTCAGTATGTGGGCTATTGGCACCCGGAGCAAGCCTACAGCAAAGCATCCTACAAGATCAAGAAGGCGAATAAGTGCAAGGAGAACGCGAGACTTGCCCAATCTCACAAACATCGTCAATATGATTCGACATCGCCACGAACAAGTCAAACCACATCTGTGTACCGCCTTTCTCCATCTCCATCTGCATCGTGCCACTGCGCTTGAAAGTCTTGCGGCTGCGGATGATGAGAGCGAGGTAATGAGCGCGAAGCCTCGAGTCGCTCGGTGGCGTGTTCGCGTAAGCGAAACGTGCACTGCGCAAGATAGTCGCAACGTCAATGCCGGACTGCAGACCCTGCTTCCGAAGAGCAAGGCGCTGCAACTCCGGCAAGCCGAAGCGCAAGGCAGTGCAGTAGACGGCTGTATCACGCAGGATATAGTCGCCCACGCCGTGATGGTAGATGGTCGCGAGCTCGTTGAGGCCGCCGGCTTTCTTTCCAGAGTCGAGTTGGGGGGAGATAGATCGCATAGTCAGGTCTTCCGCACCATCCTCAAGCGACCACGTGTTGCGCTTCCGGTCGTGCATGAGGCGCGGGTAGTAGTCGCCCTTGTACAAGTACTCGAGGACGGCGGAGAAGACCTCTGGCTCCTCGTCGGAGAGAGTGATACGCCTCTGGCCAGGGGAAGCGAAGAATTGCTCCCGGCACGCCTCGGCGAACCAAGGCGAACGTGAGAGTACGTCTTCGTGCGCGGCGAACAGACGCTGATCCTTGCCAACAGCTATCGTGACGATGGCGCTGTTGAGCTTGGGTGAACACCCGCCGATTGAGGGCGAGGTGTCGGGAGTCGCGTTCTGCAGCTGCTCGCGCATCCTCTGCTTGGCGTCATCGCGAAAGGAACGCTTGGAGACTTTCTTCGCTTTGCCCGCGCGATCCTTGCCGGCGAAGGATCGCTTGAACATGTTGAGTCGGGACTCCGTGATAGCGGTTCGGTTTCGTTTCTGTTTCCAAACGAGCGATGGAGAGTGTGGGAGTTGGGTTAATGAGCGTTTCGAGTAGGTGAGGGTTTTAGATCGACGCGCAGTGCATTGGCAAGGTGAACGCACGCTGGGTGGTACACCTTGGTCTATTGTCGCAGCGGTGACGAGAGAAAGACATGGAAGCGGGCGCCCTCTGTATATGTACTGGAACGCGCACCCCTGTCGATAATGCGGCTGTGGCTGAGCCTGCACGGTTGCCTCGCTCGAGCCTTGCCATGTCATGTGTTGATGCCTAAGACGTTTATCGATAAGGCCATCGACGCCTGAATGATCGCATAGCATCGAGAAGCGCTTACTCTGGAAAGGCTCACCCAAAGGCTGGTGAATGCAGCCTCACTTGTACAATAGTGAACCTTCCTGTATCTCACTGTCACTTCTGGTGAGCTTGCAACAACACTTTCCACCAAAAGTTCTCAGACAAGTAGTCTTCTCTTCTTGACGAGGTTCATTCTCATTACGCAACCAACCTGCATCCTTCTTCCGTTGGGCATCTGCACCTATCCGACTCACCAGGAACACACATTAAGGAACATCAACGGCAACCAACATGGCGGGTAACAAGCGTATCATGAAGGCAAGCTACACACCGCTTCACGAAATCTACCTCCACTAACAAATCGCAGGAGTTGGCCGAAGCCCAATCCTCCCCACCCGTCGGCTGCACCATCACCCTCCCAGTAGAATCCGACATGAACAACTGGGAAGTCCTCATGGACGCCCCTTCCGACTCCATCTACGCCGGCGGACACTTCAAGCTCGCCATCGCCCTCCCCAAAGAATACCCCTTCAAGCCACCAGTCGTCACCTTCAAGACTAAAATCTACCACCCCAACGTCTCCAACGATGAGAAGGGCTCTATGTGTCTGGGGATGCTGAGGAGCGATGAGTGGAAGCCGCCGAACAAGATCAAGGATGTGCTGGGGCTCGTGAGGTCGGTGTTGGCACAGCCGCAGCCGGATGATCCAGTGGAGCAGGGGATCGCGGAGCAGTTCAAGAACGATCGGAAGGGGTTTGATAAGACTGCGAAGGATTGGGTGGGGAAGTATGCGAAGTAGGAGAGGAGAGGAAAGAAGAGAGGCATGAGACACGAGAATGCGTGAGATTTAGCATACCATGATGCATACGGGAGGCTGCAGCTTGGGTTGTGATTATGGCTTGGCGTTCAGCGGCTGGCTTCACGACAGAGGATGTGCTTGCTTGCTGCATAGCGCGGGCGTCTGGCGCGTGAACATAGAGCGAGAGCTTTTAGTCTTGCGACAGGGCTACATACCATCAACGACAGTATCACATGCTTTTGTGCCTCATCTCAATGTCTCACGTGCCTGTGGCTGTGGCTGTTTCAGATATCGTGGCGTTTGTGCAGGGGTACTCGTTCATCCCCGCGATGATCCTTGATTTTTCGGAGGATAGCTTCAACGCTCGACCTGTCAAGCCGTTGCTCTCGTAGAAAGGCATGCATACGCGCTGTGCAGTATGACAAGCATGTGCATATCAGGGGGCAGTGCGAGGGGTGTTGCTCATACTCGATAACATCAGCATCAGAGATTCAGAGGCCATCGTAGGAGCTGAGAAGCATTGACAACGACATGACTAAGACGGGAAGGCTATCAAGATGAGGAGGAAGACGGAAGGGCTTGACATCATTTGGATCCTTGGGTAGCTCAGGGCGCAATCCCCGGTCGCCGTAGAGCTGCAGGCTCTTTCGATGAGCCGGGCAGAAGGGGAAGAGTTGACAGGTGAAGAGCACACACTATCTGTAGCTGAGGCCATACAGGAGGCTATGGACACACCTCAGGGACCCAGCCTCCACCCTGCTAGAGAGCTACCGGAGCCGCATCTGCCATTACGCAAAGCGTCAGCGCAGAGACTGAAGTCGAAGCATACACCGCGGCCACTGTTTGCGCAGTCACGCAGTCATCGCGGCTTTAAGCCTTCTCCCGTCGAGCCTCTACCGCAGATCGATGCAGTGACGGCGAGCTCAGAGCACGCCTTCGCTGGCAGAAATGCGAGGAAGCCGTCGAAGCTGCCATTGGGGAGCTTGCTGCTCAGGCCTGGACAGCAGCGCCGGGAAGAATCATACGATGGAGCGAACTACAGTCTACCCGATGGAGATACCCATCGTCCACCGTCTTCGCCGCTCCTGCCACCGTCGCCATTGCCGCCTTACGGGAAGAAGAATGGTCTACGAGGGTCAAATTCGTTTGGAGATGGTTTACGAGGACTGAAGCACCGGTTGTCGAGTAATAAGAGCCTACCAAGCGATGGTAGGCTTACACCGGATTCGATGGGAGGACGGCCGAGCACGACTACGGACGGCATGCGGCAGTCTTTCCGGTCGGCTTTGACGAGCCACTCGAGCTTCCTGAACTCGAGCAGCATGACCAACCGCAGCAGCATTGCCGATGGGAACAGCTCGCACAGCGAGTTCGTGAAGGTATACCCGAACTGGCCGGATACCGACGAGGCAAGAGCGAGCATGAGCGTGGACGATGCTATTGGCATGTACGCGAATGGCTTCGAAAGTGGGAGGGAGAGTATGGATACGCGTGGCAAGCGATCGCTGCAGGTGGACAGCCAATCGTTAAGACCAAGCATGGAGACATACGGCAAGCGCTCGTTGCATGCTGACAGGCCATCTTCCCAGCCATCTGCGAGTGGCAAGCTCGAGAGGCCGAACAAGTTACATCGCCGGAGCCAGAGCGCAAGTCTGCTGGATCTGTGGAAACCGCCGGCTGAGGCGAGCCTTGCTCCTCCTGTACCCGCAGTGTACCAACAGCACACCTCTCTGCCAACCGTCGACGGCAGCGTACTAAGCTCGGCCGGTAACCAAGACGCACAACGAAGCCTACCATCACCAGCACCAACTCCCATCTCCCGCGACCGGTACGGCTTCAAGAAAGCCTCCCACTACATCTCCGTCGCCGAATACGACGACTGGGACCGCAAATACAGCGCCCACCTCGAGCGTAGGAAGCACAAATGGCGCACACTTATGCGCTCCTACGGCCTTGACAAAGGCAATAAACCCTACCGATTCCCGCCCAAAAGCGATAAGATCAAGCGGTACGTGCGTAAGGGTATCCCGCTCGAATTTCGCGGCGCGGCTTGGTTCTGGTATGCGGGTGGTCCTGCGCGGTTGGCGAAGGATCCCGGGTTGTACTGGGAGTTGTTGGAGAGGGTGGAGGAGGGCGGGTTGAGTGATTATGATCGGGAACATATTGAGAGGGATTTGAATCGGACGTTCCCGGATAATGTTAGGTTTAAACCGGATCCCGCGGCTATGAGTGATGCGCAGGCTGGTGCTGGTGGTGGGAAGAGGAAGAAGAGTGTCGTGGAGCCCGAGACGCCGATTGTCAAAGCTTTGAGGAGGGTGTTGCAGGCTTTTGCCGTGCATAATCCGAATATTGGGTACTGCCAGTCGCTGAACTTCATCGCTGGCCTACTGCTCATCTTCCTGGATGAGGATGAAGAGAAATCTTTCATCTTACTCGAGATTATTACTTCGGTGCACCTTCCTGGAACCCACGGCGTCGCGCTCGAAGGAGCAAATATCGACATCGCCGTCCTCATGTCCTGCATCAAAGACTGCCTTCCCGCCATCTGGGAGAAGCTCGACGACAAAGGCGGCATGCTAGCAGGCGTCTCCTCTTCCTCCGCAGCCCAAGATCTCCGGCTACCCACCGTCAGCTTAGCGACAACAGCCTGGTTCATGTCCCTCTTCGTCGGCACTCTGCCCATCGAAGCCGTGCTCCGCGTCTGGGACTGCTTCTTCCTCGAAGGCTCCCGCACACTCTTCCGCGTCGCGCTAGCTATATTCAAAGCTGGAGAGAGTCAGATTTTGGGGATTAGCGATCCGATGGAGATTTTCCAGGTGGTGCAGACGATCCCGAGGAAGATGCTGGATGCTAATTTGTTGATGGAGACGTGTTTTCGGAGGGGGAGGGGCGGGTTTAATCATATTAGCCAGGACCTGATAGAGCGGAGACGAGGGGAGAGGAGGAGGGAAGTTAGGGACGGTGTACCGAGTGTTGATGCCAGCACTCTTGGGAGGCTGAAGGGGAGATGGAGGAGTAAGACTAAGACTTAGCTTTAGTACGAGTTGAGAGATGTCGTTGCTGAGACGACGATTTTGTAGTGTGAGGGTCGTGTCCCATGTCTCATGTCTCACGTCTCACGTCTGCGAATGTGTCGACGGTGCTGTCTGGTCACGTGATGGGCTTCCGTGACATGTGAAAGCCCGGTATCTCCGCCTTTTCGTGACTTCTCCGCTGCATCCTCAAAAGATGGATTCCAGGTCGCACAGAGACGGCTGTGTACCGTCGCAAAAGCGCTCCAGGTCTCCTCGAGAGCACCGCAGGACCAAGGATGTGAAGCCTCACCGTTCGCGGTCGCCGCACCGCTCCCACCATCATCATCAGCATCACAGGAAATCACCTGACGCCGCCCGTCTGCCCTTCAAGGCGCACCATCTGCACAAGCGAGACCTGGAAGCGTACAGAGCTACGTTAGCAGAGTACCTGGACGTCCAGAAACAGCTGGACATCACCACTCTGAGTGAGAACGAGGTGAAAGGCCGATGGAAGAGCTTCGCAAACAAGTGGAACCGTGGAGAGCTGGCCGAGGGATGGTATGATCCGGAGACCAAGAGGAGAGCTGATGCGCGGTTTGTGGAGCATGTGAATACTATATACAATGATATATCTAATGCTGCAATTACGGCGCCTTCGCAAGCTGCGAGCAAGCAAGTGGACAAGAGAGATGGCGCAAGCGACGATGACGAGGATGAAGATGACGGCTATGGACCTGCTCTCCCAGACACCGCGGGAAGCCATATATATACATATAGAGGTCCGGCAGTACCAAGTCTACAAGACCTGCAATACCGTCGCGAGCTGGAAGGAGAAGACCGCGAAGACCGCATCGCAGCTATCCGCAACGCTCGCAAAGCAGACCGCCAGACTCAAAAAGAACGCCTTGAAGAGCTCGTGCCCCGCGCAGAGCCCGGTAGCCGTGAGCGTCAACTCGAAAAGAAGCGTGAATTCGGGGCTGCGAACCGTGCTTTCCGCGATGCGAAGGAAGGCGGAGATATGCAGGAAGTTGCAGAGAAGGATCTCATGGGAGGAGGCGATGATCTGGACGACTTCAAGGCGAAGAAACGGGTTGAGGAGAAGAAGAAGAATGAGCGGGAGATTAGGAAGGAGGAGGTGTTGAGGGCTAGGGCGGCGGAGCGGGAGGAGAGGGTCAAGGAGGTTAGGAGGAAGGAGGAGAAGACTATGGAGATGCTTAGGGAGATTGCTAAACAGAGGTTTGGGTGAAGATGGATCTCTGGGATCTGGCGATTCGATCGAATCGTCAGATGTGGGATGCATCAGTCTGCGATAGGCGTGCACTTTGGCCAATATAGACCACAGCAGATGTGGAAGTTGAAACCGTCTCCATTGCACGCCAATAGATGGACCCATCCCAAATCCCTCTCCCACCAGAGACATTCTGCTATCTCGACCTCCCGGCGGAGCTCCGGACTCTGATAGCCAAGTACGCACTTCTGGGAGGAGAGTACTGGCGCAAAAGACCTCTGATCCTGCCTGTAGAGCGGGGACCAGGAATGGCACTTCGACAGGTTGAACGACCATCTGCGAACGTCAATTTGCTTCTGACTTGCAAGGATGTCCAGAACAAGTTTCAATGCTTGCTCTACGATATGGTAGTCTTTCGCTTCGTGCATGTCGTACCCAGGCTCCAGCACTACCAACTCCGGACGACAGTGGAGAAGCTTGGGCAGGCTGGCCTCGAGCCCCGTCGCGCGCAGTTGGTGCTTTGCGTGAGGCCTTGGACGTGGCCCTGGCCGGTGCTTGTTGCAGATCACGGACTAAGTAGCATAGCGGATCTTGTTCCTGAGCTGGAGGTGCTCGACTGTTAGTCCGCCAGGATGATGTGGAAGCAATAGGTGGAACAGAGAAGTTGCAGAGTGGACAATTGGGATCGTTGGAGCAGGTGGTGAAAGGCAGTATCTCGAGGCTGTTGCTTGCGGTACCGGCACGGACTCGCATCGCTTTCAACTTAGACGTGGAGGGACCTGTTGCGGGCTGGGAAGACGTGATCTGCCTGCCCGCTGAGCATATGGCGAGGCTGCTGGAGGAGGCTAAAGCGAAAGGGAATGCTTGAGATCTTACGGCCCGTCACAGCCACTATGATCGGGTCGCGAGTGTCAAATGCATGATCACCCGGTACCGGTCTTCATGTTGGCATCCAGTCCATGACTTTATCTCCCGTCAGACGACCGAGGATCAGCCTTGCACCGCCAAGCCATCTAGCGTACCTAGGTACCTGCGTACCTGCCAAAGGGCCACGCACTTGTTTCATGAACCCCGACCCCTTTCTCATACCACCTTGATACCTTGCAAACGATCACGTCCGCCGATGTATACCCTGAGAACACTCGTCGTTACAGACATCATGGACCCATGTATCGCGACTGCACGGACTGCATACATCCCACCAAATTCGAACGACAGCGTCGGCGATATTGATATTTCAAGACACATCAGTCCATGCCAGTCAAATCCCCATGACCCTCGCGACGAGGGGTGCGGAGCCTGTCTCAAGGTTGAATGGCAGTGGATATGGTTGACGACGTCTGCTTGTTCTTCACCATCTTCGCCACCTTAGTCTCGACATTCTTCATTACGGTGGGCTATTGGGGCTGGTGTCAGCCAACGGACCTGTACGCTCGCACCCCAAGCCTTGTGAAGTACTACAACGGTGTCCCATCAGCGCTTGTCACGGCTGCGCCGGGTGCTCTGCTCAGCTTGGTAGTCATCGCTGCACATGCGCCTAGAGAAGACGACACGGAATGGACGCTACGTGAGATGTTGGGCACTAGAGCGCGGCGATGGCTCCTGCTTGTAATGATCGTTTGCCTTCACTGCTCATTGGGCCTTGGGGAGAAGGGCTGTCAAAGCACATGCGTCTGGATTGCATGATGTTGACTGTTGGGAGGAGGCGAGAGGCGCGGTGAAATTCAAAAACACAGTGGGCAGCACGACTGAGACGCAAACAGACAGGACATGCTCATGGCCAGCTGCTGAAGCACCATCGCTACCATGGCCTGATACCAGTAACAACGGAGCTGAACGATGGCTCAGCGTCTTCATCCAGTGGCCCAAAAGAAGACTCCACCCGCTCATCTCCTTGCCACCGCCGCGAGAAGACATGATCGCCTGCACACTGCATAAACTGCAGCCCTATCACGTGCGTGGCACAAACACGATCCTGCGCAGCATTTACCTAGCGCTGTCTCACATCTCAGAATTTGGACCCTGTTGGAACGCAGTGGTTGCCGCCTTCGGTATGCCGTACCGGAGCCGTCAGCAAAGCGAAGCAATTCTTCAGCCAACATACTGTACACCATCGATCACGGAGGTCCACCCAAATCCGACCTGCGACTAAGTCGATTAACTAGCGCGAGACTGAAAGTTTCACTGCGAGTCGCAACCACCTCCACATACTCCAACAGGTTACATACAATACCCACAGTACTCAAGGTCAATGCCAGCGTGTGCTCGTATGGGAGAGCAACATACTCAGCCGCAAGTCACGATGCCGC
>JAKLLW010001899.1:0-10820 GCA_022814695.1 Neocatenulostroma microsporum | reverse complement strand
ATGGCCAGGAACGGCACGCTGACTGATGGTGGCACCCATTCCATTGGCCTGTCTCCGCCCCAAATGTATGCATGGACGATGAATGCCAGCACACTGTATGCCCTGCGCCATTGCGGTTCGTCGGATAGTCTATCTGTCGACAGGATGGGCAATCTGTCCACCACCTCATGCAATCTCTTACTCAAGATCAGGCCTTGCAAGTTCTTCACGACATGCTCCCACGGTTGGTAGTATGCATCCGGCAATGCGTGGATCGGCGGCTCTGCCGTAAGGAAGCCATTCTCGGTGGAGACGTCGTAGTCTTCGGGTCTTGGAATTGGAATCATGATTTCTGATACCAGACGCAGGCTTGCGACGTGGGAGACGAGTAGTCTTCGCGCAACGCTGCAAGCCCAGCCGTATGATCCCTAGTATGTAGGTCTCACTGACAAAGTACTTCTTGTCTCAGATTCTCGTGCGTGTTGCGTGGCTGAGGAGCGATATCGAGCGTATTCGTTCGCGGGTAGAAAGTAATATCCGGAAAGCCTCGGCTTGTGGTAATGATCGATCAATATCAAGCTACGATGTGTCTCGCCCGTCTGTCGGTATGGCCGTCGTACAATGCAGATGTTCGAGGTATCGGAGGGGATGGGTTGTGTTTCGAGAGTACAAAAGTCAATCGTTTGGTAGAGTCAAACTCTATGAGGTCAGATCGAGTCGCCTTGGACGAGCGGGAGGGTTCGGGATGATGTGCAATCAACGTGGGCGGTGCGAGGTCATGCAAACACGGGTTTATGATTGTCTATTTGGCAGTGTGCAGGTGAGAGAAGGGCCGTTACGGAAGTTGGTCACGTTAGGATGAGAAATGTGAGCTTTGTCGTTCCGCCATACGTCCGTGGTTCACAAGTCGGAGCGGCGGCTGGCGGGGTCCAGAATCTCGTCTTTTGCGAAGTCGGAGCAAAGGTTTGCTACACACCTTGTCAAGCACAACGAGGGGAGAACCGCACTGGTTGTGAGAAAGCTACGTCGCCCTTGCTGCACCGGAGATAGCAAGATGTTCGATCTGCACTGCATCCTGCAAGCCTGTGGATGGAGACGTGCTTTCACCCCGCAGCGTCATGCACATGCACATGCGCTCCCGTTCTCGTCTTTTTCCGTTGCTGGTTCGCCCAACCTTCGTGTACTTGTATATTGAAACGATTGTCGGTAGACGACGGCCATGTGTTTGACCTTCCTTTTGATCGTATGTAGTATCCGTTGTAGCGATGTGGGTGCTGTCGCTTGGCAAAGCTCACTAGTCCCAAATAAGAAGTAACCAAATTCGGCGGCCCACAACCCTGGATATGCTTAGAACGACAGACCCCAACACGGAACAGGCTCGGCCATATCACGTTAAGCTATACATTACGTACCGTCGTCCCACAACTTTCGACAACACCAGAAATTGGTGTCCGGACGGATTGACGATTTCGTCGATCAAAAACGGGACAGATGGCCGAGTGGTTATGGGTATGCATTACCTGTGCTATTAGCCACAAATCAATGCTAATTGATTGGTCAGCGTGTGACTCAAGGGGTTATTCCTTACTCGACTCAGTCGAGAGTATTCTCATGGGCTCTGCCCGCGGGGGTTCGAAGTGAGTATCGATTCGTCAAACTCGTATCGTAGAATTTCCGCTGACCTTCACCTGCAGTCCCCCTCTGTTCAACAGATCATTTCTTTTTGCATTTCTCCGACGCTATCTGGATGCTGCTACATGTCGGCACCTTTTTTTGTGAGGTGATGTTGGAAATGCCAAGACTTATGGTGAAGAGGTGAAGTGAAGTTCAGCCGCACATACCACTCGCCCGGCATCACTATTTTGCCGCCGCACAGCGAGATAAGCATGCGGTTGCATGACACTATCATAACAACATGACCTTACATCGCGACGTGATAGTATTGCACTGCCAACATAGCAAATCACCCTGTCCTCCAGCAACATGGCATCGGCATCCAACCCTCCCATCCCACGCCCCAAAGCGCTCATCTTCGACCTCATGGGAACGTGCCTAGACTGGCATTCCTCCATCACGCCCGTCCTGAGCATGGTCTTTAGGTCTGCCACTGGAACTCACCCAGCCCAGCGACCATCAGAAGGTGACATCTCCGAGTACGCTCTCAAATGGCGACAAGGCTTTTTCGATGAGATACACCGACGCTTTGAGGCTGGTGAAGCTCCTGAGGACATCGACGTTACGCACATGCGAGTCTTGAGGAGGTTATTAGTCGACAGTGGTTGGTCCCAGTCATTCGGAGACGACGATATCAGAGTGTGCGTGCAGGCGTGGCATACGCAGAAGGGTACAGTATTCGGAGCGATGCAGACTACCACGGTGCACTGCTGAGTGCGCTACAGCATGGCCCGACGTTGTTGCTGCTCTGCCTCGGCTCAAGAAGGAGTTTGATCTGTACGCGCAACGCCGCAGCCGCTTGCGTCTCCTGTCACTGATGCTCTGTTAGCTGCGTGTTGGCGAACGGAACAACAAGACTGCAAATCGACATCACGAAGTCAGCCGGGCTGGACTTCGACATGA
The DNA here is from genome assembly GCA_022814695.1 of Neocatenulostroma microsporum. Classification (NCBI taxonomy): domain Eukaryota; kingdom Fungi; phylum Ascomycota; class Dothideomycetes; order Mycosphaerellales; family Teratosphaeriaceae; genus Neocatenulostroma; species Neocatenulostroma microsporum. The sequence goes on along the minus strand of JAKLLW010001899.1, from coordinate 8,264 downwards.
TGCTCTCGAGTGAGCTCTTGGGTTTGACGAAGGTACTGCCCTCTGCTCCATACGCTGGATAGTTTCGTTACTAAAAGGCATGGCTAGCCCGACCCAGCGACCTACACCAGAGCGATGCAGCTGCTGAAAAGGCTGCCGCAAGATTGTCTCATGGTGGCCGCTCACGCTTACGATTTGCGAGCTGCGAAGGCTGCGTGAGTCTACTTACCTATGCAAGCAGTCGCGAGCGGCAATGCACTGACGTTCATGAAGCGGTATGCGCACAGCGTACACCCAACGGTGGACCGAGGACCTACAGGAGGACATGGCCGCTGTCAGAACAAGCAATGACATCTTCGTCGACGGTCGTGAAGCTGGCGCCTCCGGTGGTGGACTCCTTGAGCTTGAGAAGATCCTGGCGAGCTGAAGGCTTTGGAACATTCTTCATGGGCTAATGAACACCAGACGAATTCGGTCAAGCATATCAGCGATGCCAAGCCACCACACATAAATCTCCTGATTAACGCGATTGGCTCCTGGCTGAATCGTATGTCCTTTCACTAATGAGCTCAGCCAAGCAGCCCATATCACGCTCTCCTCGGTCCTGAAACCTCACATTGCCAACATGCGAGGTTCATCGCCAACGGGCCAGTTCATCTTCAGGCAGCCCTCTGGTGCTTTGGCGCATCATGTGAACGCAACTTGGTAAATGCATCTCGTAGGCAGAAGCGGAGACTTGTATGCCTCAGGCACTAGCGCTGCTTAGTCAGCACATGTTTACAAAACAACTCTTCTTCGCGCACGTACGTAGTTACTAGCAATATAACAATATACAACTATAGTTTACTTAGCGAGTAGTTATAAGCTCGGTTAGTATTACTACTAGCATATTTAGTTAGTATATTTATCTATATAAACTACTAGTATAAGAATAAGCTTAAAAACTCCGCTATAGACGTAATAGCGTATACTCGACTAGATAATAGCTTAGCTCTAAGTAAGTCTATCTAGCTAGGATATAAATAGTATAGAAGCGTTTTCTAAAGAATATCTATTTACTTCTAAAGGTATACCGGTATCTAAAGACTAGTAATTAAAACCTCCCTCTCTACTACTAAAATCTTCTTCTAAACTAGTACTACCGAGTCGATAAAGAGTACGTTTACCCTTACTAGTTATAAGTATAGATACTAGTATAAAGGGAAATACTATACTAAAGCTTTAAGGTATAGATAACTACAAGGTCTAGAGTCTCTAGATCGAGCTAGTACTATAGAGTATAGGACTCGCTAAGTATGTCTCCGAAATATATAAGAAGCCGATAAAGAGAGTAGACGAAGATAAGAAAGCGTTTAAGGATAGAGAGGACAAATAGAATTAGAAGGATAGCTAGGTACGTAGTATTATTACTAACAACTACGTCGCTCGTATTATCCTTAATCTCTAATATTAGAAGACCGCGTAAGATACGTAGGCCTATCTAAAGACTTAATATAAGCTATCTAGTATAGCCTACTAGTTTAGTAAGTACTAGGAATAGAACGGCCTTTAGTTTAATAGTAAGGACCTCGAAGGCTTCTACTTAAGTTATTAAGCAGTACTACTCGCGGTTAAGGAGTCTAAGTTAACTATTAATAAGCGCGTAAAGGTATATTAGTTTATTATTATAATTACTCTCTTCTTTAAGACGTATATAGTAACTCTATACTAGAATATACGCGACAAGTCTATAGACGACAAGCTACTAGCTCTTACTACTATTATTACTAATCTACTAGATAAGTATAAGATATAGAAAGACGTAGCGGCGGCTAACTACGCTCGTAATAGTAGCGGTAGCGGTAGAAGGAATAATAAGAGTAAGAAGTAGATAGATCGCTAGTATAAGATATATAAGAATAATAGGTATAATAGTAATAACTACTAGGTTGCTTATCTAGAGCTAAAGCCTAATTAGGCTAAGAAGCGTACGAACAAGAAGGATAAGGCTAAGTAGGATAAGAAGAAGGTAGAAGACTCGTCTAATAGCGAGCGTACGCTACCTTACTAGAGCTTCTTTATATTCGAGCTTAAGGAGTCTACTACGAAGGCCCTTACTACGTCTAATATAGATAGTAAGAGCTAGATCGTCGACTCCAGTTACTCTACGTATATAACCTACTAGATTAATAAGATAACCGAGCTTTACTATATCGACGCTTCTATTAAGATTAGTAAGGGCTCTATTCGCGCTAAGGCTATAGGTTCAATTATACTTATAGTTATAGTAACGACGCGTAAGGGCTATCTAAGTAAGCGCTCGATTACCTTCTATAGTATACTATAGGTACTAGAACTTACCGCAAACCTACTATTAATAGAAACGCTTCGCGAGAAGAGGCTCTTTTACTATAACGACCTATAGGTACTATTTAATAATACTAATATAGTTATCGCTAAGATCTACTAGTATAATAGGTTACTATACCTAAGACTAGCTAGCGTATAAGATCTATCGAAAGAAGCGAACGAAGCTTAGTTAGAGACCGCTATAGTTTCTTTATACGAGAGACTAGTATTAACTATATCTTATAATACGTAGTATAGCCGTACGTACTTACCTCTACTAAAGATCGCGGCCGCTTAGAAGGTAAGTATAGGTATAATAGTAACTAGCGATAGTACTACTAACTATAGTAGTTATAAGTAAGCTACTACGAAGCGGATTATTAGTCGCGTACTAACGTAGCGTCTAGAGAGACTATATAACGAGTACTCGACCGACGTTATTATAGTTAGCGACGAAGGTATAGGGTACGTACGGTACTTCTTATTATTTACTAATTCGGCTACGCTATACCGCTACGAGTATACTACTCTAACTAAGAATAGAGTAAAGCTTTACTTTAAACGCTATAACTAGTATATTCGCGTTTAGCTTAGCCGCGCTACTAAGCGCTACTATATTAACGGAGGCCGCGAATACGGTAGTAACGCTCTCTATAAGTACGCTTAAGAGAACAGTATCTAGCTTTATATTACAACTCTGTATAACTTAGAGTAGAACGGCTATATAGAGGTAAGTAACTATATCGTTTGCGTCTAAGCTAGGAAGCTAATACTTTATAGTAAGCTAGTAAAGTTCCTATAGCCTTACGCGTTAAATATAGCGGTAATACTACTAAACCTTATACTATCGGATACGCTCGGTAGTAAGTTACCGTATTAAGCTCTTATAGAGCGTAAAGGCTAGAAGCCGACGAAACCGTATCTCGGCTATCTAAAGGTCTATAGCTATCTCGCTTACGTTCTTAACTACGACGTAAAGCGTAGCGACAAGTTCGCTTAACGCGCTCGATCTAGCTAGCTCGTCGGATATAAGGGTACGAATATCTACCTCGTATAGGTACTAAGTAAGTATAAAGTCGTTCGCTTAACTAACGTTACCTTCGACGAGTCTAAGGTTAGTACTACTACTCGCTCCGCTACGAGTAGTAAAGTAAACACTAAAGAGACTAGCGGCCTTAGTAAGGACCTTAACAATTACTTTCCTACTAAAGATACCTTTCCTTTCCTTACTACCGCTACCTTATTAGAGGGTACGAACGACTCTAAATTAGAGGGTATAGCTACTACCTTATTAGGGGATAACGGTAATTATAATAAGTTAATACTTAAGTACGAAACCCTCGATACTAGTATACTAGACCTTAGCTGTAGTACTAATACTACTAACGTAGCGATTCTAAAGAGGAAGAAGCGTACTCCTACCGAAATCTATAATAATATACTAACGCGTTAATCGGCTCGTATAAGGTAAGCTCCTAACTATAACGTAGTAGAAGAATACGTTACTACTATAATAGAGCTACTAGCTAAGGCCTTTATAGCGTTTATAGCTATAGTAAACTTCTTAGAGCCTACTAAGGCTAAGTCTAGCGATACGATTAAGACTCCGAAGAATATTAAGGAAGCCTTAGTAGGCCTATAAGCCGCGGAATAGCGTAAGGCCTATAAGGAAGAGATCGCTAGTATTTATAATAATAAGACGTATAATCTATAGCTATATAAGAAGGTATTATAGAAGGGGTACAATATCCTTAAGGGCCGATAGGTCTTTAAGATTAAGAAGAACAAGTATAGTAAGATCTACTACTTTAAGGCTCGGTAGGTACTTAAAGGCTTTACTTAGATCGAAGGTATTAACTACGACAATACGTACGCCTTAGTTACTAAGCTAGTATCCGTTCGAGTCTTCCTCGCTCTAGTTGCGTACTACAACCTTAAATACAAGTAATACGACATTATTACTACGTTCTTATACTTACTAATTACCGACTACGTTATCTATACCGAGTAGCTATACGGTTTTAAGGAGATAAGTAAGAATAGTAAAGAGCTAGTCTACTTACTATTAAAGGCGCTCTATAGCCTAAAGTAGTTACTACTACTATAGTATAAGGAGCTTACGAAGTTCCTAAAGTCAATCTACTTTACTATACTATAGAGCGACGCCTACCTCTTCCGGAATAAGGATACTAGCGAGCTACTAATAATCTACGTCGACGATCTTCTCCTTATAGCTATAAAGATAGAGTATATTAAGCGAACTACTAACGCTCTAGCCGGTAAGTTTAATCTTTAGTCTCTCGGCGACGTCTCCTTCTACCTTAGCTACTATATCGTCCGTAACCGTACTAACTTAAAGGTCTAGATAGTCTAGAACGCGTACGTCGATAAGCTAGTAGAAGCGTATTACCTTAAGGATACGGATCCGGCGGATACGCTACTTAATCTAAACGTTAAGCTAGTAGCCGCTAACGATAACTACGAGCCGACGAAGAATCTACTCTAGCGGTATTAGTTACTAGTTAGTAAGCTTATATAGCTATCTACGTAAACTCGTCCGGATATTACTTAAGTAATAAGCGTTCTAACTAAGTTCCTACGCAAACTAACTAAGGACTACCTTAGTAAGGCCTTTCGCTACCTACGCTATCTAAAGGGTACTCGTAAGTATAGTATCGTCTTCGAAGGCAATAGTAAAGCTCTAGATCTTAACTTTAAGGCGTTTATCGACGTAGCTTATATAGATTGCCCTAATAGCTATTACGGCTCTACGCTACCTCTATAGCCTAAGGTACCTACGCGCGTATATTTACTCGTAGTACCTCCGCTTTACTATAGCGCGGCTACTACTATACTCCGTATAGTATTTAGTTCCTTCCTTCTTAGGATCTCTTTATAGTACTATAGTACGATTCTACCTATTATCGTACGTACCTTAATACTATCGTACTACCTTATAAAAGACTATAGTACGAGTAGTACTTAACGATACGACTACGCTTACTAGTAATACTAGCGCGCTTTCCTTACTATTATTTCTTACGGCGTTTAGGAGTTAGGCGTATATTAATTAAGAACGAAACGAAACGAATATACTATACGCGTAGTATTAACGACCTAACGGCTCGATACCGCTAATACCGCGGCGATCTATAAACGAACCTACGAACGAAACGAGTCGAAACGAGACAAACGAACTACCGCGAAGATAGCTAAAGACTCTACTATACGTACGAGCGTATACGTCGGCCTACGTAACGAAGAAGTAGTAGCTACTACTACTACTAGTATAGCGACTCTCTTCTCTCCTTATTTAGAAGAAACCTAGTCTTAGATAATAGCTAGTAGTTAAGAGGATTAAGAGTAGATACTAAACTATAAGGACAACTTATAGCGTAAGTACGAGAAGCTAGCTATAGAGGTTTCTATTAAGGAAGAAGACGAGTAGACAAGGGCGGCTAAGAAGCTAGCGCGTCGCTTTATAATTAACTAGCTCTTCGACAATAACGAAGAGAACGCCGACGTCCTTAAGCTAAACAACTATATACTATACGAGTTTAAGACGTACTTCGATAAGGACCCCGATTACGTCTTTACGGTTATCTATAGTATTACGGATAGCTCGCGCGTTTACGGTACCTAGTACTAGATCGCGCTAAAGGCAAACGAGATTAATAAGAACTATATTACCGTACTCGAGTTAGCGCTAAAAGAGGCGAACGACGACTTAGTAACTACGAATACTAAGAAGAAGTAGGCGTTCGAGATAGTATAGAAGGCTAGTAGCGACAACCCTACCGAGGTCGGTAGGCTACGCGACTAGCTCGCTACGTAGAAGAAGAAGGTAGAGGTCTTAAAGTAGAAGACTACTAAGTAGTACGACGACTATAAGAAGGCTAAAGTAGAGATTGAGACTCTAAAGGCTAAGGTAGTAGAGCTCGAGGAGGTAGTACGCGGCCGCTCCGAGCGTCGTAATAAAGAAGAGTAGAGGTCTACTAAGTTACTCTTACGCGAGCGTCGTAACCGAATCCTTAAGGGTACCGCGCGCTCTAAGGACTTTAGTAAGACGCTAGACGCCGCTACGCTAGCGCTATCGTACGGCTCGTCCCTTAACTCGCTCGACTTTATTAATATCGACTCGTACTAGAAAGACCCTATTGTAACTAACTGCTCGATTCGCGACCTATAGATCTTCGATAGTACTAAGGTAGACTACTACCCTTAGATATCTAGTATAGAGTAGAAGCTACGCTCTACTACCTTTAAGAACGTTACTAGTAGCCTAATCTACGTATAGAGCTTCCTTAAGGGGAACGTATAGATAGTAACGGCTTCTCGTATTCCGACCGCCTTTAGTAAGCTCTATACTAACCCGTACTATATAGTTAAAGAAATATTAAAGTACCTTTAGCGTAACTACGCCGACTAGAACGCTATTAATAAGGCTTTGTCCTCTCTTACTAGTCTAAAGATATAGCCTAATACTAGCTTTATAGAGTTTTATACCGAGTACTAGTAGTACGCTATATACTATACTCTCGGTAACGAGGCTAAGAAGGTCTTCTACCTACGTTCTCGTCTTAATAAGTTCTACTAGAATAAGCTTAATAACGGTTAAACCTATCCGACAGTCGATAGCTTAGTTACTATATACGAGAACATTAAGGAGTCCGACGATACTACGAAGACGACGAACGAGAAGAGTAATAAGCCTACTAGTAAGAGTAGTAACGGCGGTACTAAGCTAGCGACTCTAAACGCCTTAGCGGTAGCTACTACGACTCTACGCGGCTATAATAGTAAAGATAAGTCTAACTAGCTAGCTAAATACTAGAACCTCCTAGGCCTTACTTACGAGGACCGTATTAAGTTCCTATAGGAAGGTAGGTACTTTAGCTATCGCGAGATCGGCTACGCTAGTTAGAAGGTTAATAAGTATCCTATTACTATCGCTCTAAAGAAGGATAGTAAGTCGGGAAAAGCGGACACTACTCGCTAAGCGTAGTAACGAGTAGTTATAAGGATTACGAAATACTAAGAGCTTTATTAGTATTAGTCTCTAGAACGTACGTTATTAGCGAAGTAGACGAACTACCTATTTTACTATATCTATTAGTAATAGCGTACGTAGACGGAAATAAAGCTATATATTATATAGATAATAGAGCTACCTCTTAGTTTATTAGTATTCCTTTTACGCGAAGAAATAAGATCCCTCTTATACCGCTAGTACGTAGTAAGGCGTTTATAGTATCTACCGGCCGAACGGTAGGTATACGTATTACGTACGCTACTATAATAACGATCGCTATCGGTAATAGCGTAGCCTAGTACTATAAATAAGCCCTAGTTTACGTCGCCGACCTCTACTATAACTTGATACTTAGTAGACCTTAGCGAGCTATCTATTCTCTATAGATCCGTTAGGATAAGGGTACTATTATACTAGACTTATACTAGTATATAGAGTATTATATCCCTACCGAATAGCCGGTTATTACGATATCTAAGGAGTACTACGAATACCGCGTAAAGCGGCGGAAAGCGATCGACTAATATAACTACGACTACTCTAGCGAGATCTTAGTACTAGAGATATTAGCGCTAGATATTATAAAGTACGTAGAACGTAGATACGAGGTATAGGAATACTAGCTCTAAGAGATTAACTCTATATAAGGCCTACTATTATAAGCGTATATAGCGTCTACTAAAGACTATAAACGATTTATAAATAGTAAACCGGAAACGGACCCGTTATAGAAACTACCCTTGTAGTATAAGTACCTCGCGCTAGTATTCTTATAATAGGAGGCTAAGACGCTACTACTATACCGCCCTAGTATAGACCTAGAGATTAAGCTTTATAACGGATCTAAACTACCTTATAAGAAGGCGTACTTAGCCTTACCGAGAGAGTAGGATACGATTAAGAAGTAGGTCGATAACAACCTTAG
>JAKLLW010001898.1:0-10843 GCA_022814695.1 Neocatenulostroma microsporum | reverse complement strand
AGGTGTCTCGAAAGCCCATTGCCATGTTGTGAGGTTCTCGGGTACTGTACTTTTTGTGAGCTTGATCGATTTGGTCTCGTGAGGTTGTGGCCTTACTATGCAGATCCGGGTGAGGCGACTTCCAGATCATCCTGTCGGTACTTACAACGATACTAAGGGTTGTATTTGAATGTGGCAGCAAGTGGTATGGGAAAGACAGGCGGAATTGCAACGGAACTCTTCGACCAAATTGAGTACGAAGAAAGGGTATCCAGATACTTACGCTCTGTTCAGCCTCTTGTGCTCTTCTCTACCAACTGCCTCTTTTGTGTGGTGTTTGCCGAGGTCGCTGTTCTGTACCAATCTTGCCTGATTTCTGAAGAGGAGTTGCTGTGAGTTTTGCCGACTTCCGAGAAGTGAACTTCAAACCTCAGGTGGACTTCCATCTTGTTGTTTCCAACACCACGCGCCCGTCTACACCTGTAATCTTGCCAGTCAACAACATCGATCACAATAAGATACCTCTCCGTCTTCCATCCTGTCTGGATATGCCGCTCGCTATGACAAATGGGACATAATCCGTCCATTCTTGAACCCGATTCGACATCACATGCCATCAGACGGGACCACATACATGAACACGAGTTCGAGCGAACTCATCAATAGCCTGCCTAATCCCTACTCAACCTGGCTTCTGGGATAGGCGAGCCGTGGATGAAATTCGCTCGAGTTGGTGTGCTTGGTTGTACTCCCATCTGGCATGCGTAGGAGACATGGTGTACTGTAGCAAGAGCATGCAATGCAGAGATGCTGTAAATCCTTGGGACCGGACGCGCACGCTCGAGCCATGGGTGGACGAGCCACACCTACTATCATGGTTCCAGATCCTTCAAGTCGGCTGGCTGAAGACGATGAACAAGAAGCTGGATACTGTCCGGGTTGGAAGGCGCGTGAGGTCACTTACGACGAGCATTGCGCAGGCTTCAGGGGCAGAGTCGACTCGTAGCCAGGTACTTTTCGGAATCCGTGGACGAGTGCAACCTGGCGGCCTGCACGCATGGAGGAGCATCATCGCTCGCAGCCGAAGATGAAAAACGGTCGAGCAAGATTGGCGATGCTTAAGATCAACAAGACTGTTGGGACAATGCGCATTTTTGCCGGTCTTCGGTATGCATATACCAAGTGTTTCCCATGTTGCACATCCAAGGATCTTGCCCAGGCGCTTCTGTGCCAAAGGCCGGCGAAAGAAGTCATCGCCGCCCCGATTCTCTGAGCTTGCTGCAGTCCTGCAGGCTGCGGTATTCCCCCTTGGACCCAAGTGATCTAAAAAAGATCGAGAGATATTGACATGCAGTCTGGCACCCTCTCTACAGCTCTACAGTGTCTTCGTGCTCCCGCAAGGCCCGCTGAGCCTTTAGATCGAAATGTCTGATCCCGGGTCGGCCACCTTTTCTTTCACCGACCCTTGTGCGACTCTCGAACTCGGCAGAACGTCGGCAAGTCGACGCAAAAGATATATCAACATAATCAAATTCTGCTCCACTCATAGTTCGGCCCAAAAAGCGCAAGCAAGTGGTCGCCTCCCGTATGGTTCAACCGTAGAGGCTATAAAAGAACTATGCGTTCCCGACCTAAATGGTCGTCCCATACATGATTAAGTTCTAGGGGCTATAAAAGGTGGTAAATCGCTACTAAGTCACAACCAGCCTTGAGAGTGGACCCATCGAAAGCTCCTAGAGTGAGTACATGTACACAAGCCTCGATGATAGGTACCTGTAATGGGGTAAATCGGTTCGCTTGGGTTGGAACTACGCCAGCCATTCGTTTTGCACTTTTCAAGCGCTAGATCGATCACTTTCCTCACTCCTGACGTGAGGCGGTTCGAGATGGGTTTCTTTGAGTTCTCCTTTTTGCAAGCTTGTATTTCAGTCGTGATTGTGGTGCGGAGCGTTCTCGAGCGGACTGTGGGCTCTCTTCTGACGGCGATGTCATTTTGCGAGTCCTCATCTTCACCGCACGTGACGAAGGAGTTTCGCCTCCAGCTTCCACCGACTACGAGTGAACGCAACCTCCTTCCGGACATTCAATCAACATCAAGCGATCAGCAGCCACACCGCAACCGGCAGCATCCTTCGGCAGCTTCGTTCACTTCACACTATTCGAAACAGCTCAGCTGTCTTGCAGCAGCTTCTTCGCATGCCGGTGTTTCACGGCAGCGCACAACTTGCTTCTGAACTGCACCGCTTCCAGGCGTCGACATCTCCGCAAAACTTCAAATACAATCACGAAAGCGACAATTCCATCTTCTCCTCACACGAGTGCTCCTACTTCCCGACCAGCAAGATGTTCGACTTCTTCGGCCTCCCGCCGGAGATGCGAGACGCCGTGTACGACAATCTCACGCTCGACACATGCAAGCAGTCGCACGGACTGGGCGTCCGCAACCCGCGCGCTACTGTCAGGAACGGTCCAAACCGGAGTCTTTTAACCCTCTGTCGCCAATTCACTGCCGAGTACCAAGAAAGGATCAGCAAAGTGGCCACGCTTGTGTTTACAGACGACGGCTCGCAACCTTGCGAAACTCAGCTCGAAGGCAACCTCCTCCAGCTGCACAACGTAGAGCTGCAGCTGCATCTCGGGACCGTCTACTATCTTTATGGCATGGGAGTACATCAAAAATGGAGCCTCAAGCTGCCCGAGCAGCTCAAGGAGATCACCTGTCTTCGAGTCGGCATCTACAAGAAGTTTCACAGAGCGGTCACGAACACCGAATGGCACGCCTTCTGGACGAGTCGGGGGCTCAGCGACGATGTTAAATGCTTTGCGCAAGCAGCGCACCCAAGCACAGTGGCCGTCTACACATACTACGATAACGGAGACCAGGGATTTGAGAATAACAAGCAGCTCCGAGAGACATGGAGCGAGAAGGAGGGTTGGGTGGCGCATACCTGAGCGTGGCTGTTGGAGATGAGAGTAAGGCGGGAGGCGAGGCTAGGATTAGGCGGAGGTGTAGTGCACGCATCATTTGCGGTTTGCGGAGAACCGTAAGTAAGCAGAGTGGCTGCATGTTTAGGTTTCACGACCAGTAATTCGAGCTGTCCATTACTGCGAAGACTAAAAGCGTGTGTCAGTCATATGGAGCTATGAAATGAACATGGGCATCATCGATCGTTGGTACTGCCTCACAATCGCGTGCTGTGAATAAATCATTGCCGAGCTTAAGACCCGCACCTTCCTCATTCGATGCCCGAGCTTTCGAGCTTTCACATGCAGCTCTCGCTTTCTTGAGGAGAAGGCTTGGCACTCAACAACTTGCACTTCCAAACACCAAGTCTTCACAAACGTCGAAAACGTCAAATCACTCAGCACAGCCAGCAGCAATGGCGGAACCCGATACCATTAGAAGTGAGCACCCAGAGGACGAGGCGCCGGAGAGGACATTCGACTTCTTCGGATTACCTCGAGAGCTACGAGATGCCATCTACGACGAGCTCACTACCGAGAGCTACACACCACCACATGGGAAGATCGACAATCCGCGAGTCACCGTCAGCAATGGCCCGATCCTGAAGCTGCTTGCTCTGAGCCATCAGTTCGCTACGGAGTACCAGGAGCGCGTCGGCAAGGTGGCGGCACTCACGTTTACGGATAACGGACGCACGAAACTGCGCGAGACCGCGCTTTGCGGCAACGTCCGGCGGCTGCACAGGGTGGTAGTATATCTCGTCGACGTATATGACTATGGATACGAATTCGATAACTTTCACAGCTGGACTGCCAAGGTGCTTGCCGAGCTTACGGAAGTCACTGATCTCCAAATCAACATCTACAAACAAGGTCCTAACGCGCTCGCGGATAGTGGATGGCTGGAGCAGTGGGCGGGAACAATGGCCAAACGCGCCTTGGCATCTTTCGTGGAAGCGACACGGCCGAACAAGCTCGCGATCTATAGGTATCGGGATGATTACTGTCGGAATGGGGACCACAACAAGTACGTCTGCGTAACGTGGACCGAGAAGGAAGGCTGGGTGGAGCACCCGTAAGTGGGGTTGCAGAAGGTGGAAGCGCAGTGGGAGCAGAAGCTGAAGTTGGGCAATGGCGTGGCGGTGGAGAGGTGCGTTCCTTGCAGGAAGCTCGGAGGCAAGGCGGCTGAATGCGCTGCCATCACCAGCAAGAACTCGAGCGAGTAGCCTCTTCGATGGCCTTCGAGATAGGCGCGTCGATAGGTGGAAGGTCAAGCGTCCATGTCACGGTCGGCGTGACAGCGGGATGGAGAGGGTCAGATGGTACTAGCAGCGTTGAGCCTCTTTACATAGGTTGATCGTTGAGCAAATTGTGCACTGCCAACTTGACTAGCTTTCAAGCCTCGCCTCCAATGCCATCTCATAATCACGAGAGTCCCAGCCGCTCCATGTCATCCACTCTCGCTTCAGGAAACGTTCACCCTCCTTCGGACATGCAGCATTTTGCCAGGTAATCTTGAGCAACGATTGAGGTCGGCTCACGTGCTTGTTGTCATGGTCACGGATTGGAACGTCAAGAAGTAACAGGACTAGGCCGCGGAGGCTCGCTCGGGGAGAAGCATTGGTGCCGCCATTCATTGATGATAAGCTCTAGGGACGACCGAGGGACGATACCTTGGGAGTGAAATGGTGAATTGGTGATGGAGTGGTGAAGAGAAAGCGGCAAGGCCAGGGTCTTCATGCAGGAGGGTCCGAGCACTGCGCTAGTGGAAATCTTTGGAGCAAAATCGCGGTGCGACCTTCAACGCCGACGAACATTTTCATACCGCTCACCGCAAACCTCCAACAACACCTCCCCACCTCTCACACATACACAGCAAACATGGCCGACGAAGTGTACGATGGTGCCATTGGCATTGACCTTGGTATGGCAGAGCGAAATGGCAATGGCACGAGACCGCAAGCTTACACCGCATAGGCACGACCTACTCATGTGTCGCCAACTATGAGGGCGCCGGCGTTGAGATCAGTGAGTAGCATGAAGGTACTGGAAGCATACGAAAGCTGGTACTAATGTCATCACAGTCGCCAACGAGCAAGGTTCCTTCACGACCCCATCCTTCGTCTCCTTCACCTCGGAAGAGCGTCTCATCGGCGAGGCCGCAAAGAACCAGGCGGCGATGAACCCTACCAACACCGTCTTCGATGTCAAGCGTCTGATCGGTCGGCGATTTGATGACCCAACGGTCAAGAAGGATATCGAATCGTGGCCGTTCAAGGTCATTGACGATGAGACCAACCCCAAGGTGCAGGTCGAGTACCTCGGCGAGACCAAGACTTTCTCGCCGCAGGAAATCTCCGCCATGGTCTTGGGCAAGGTGAGCATGAATCACGCAGTGGCTACAGACTGAGGATAGACACTGACAACAAGCAGATGAAGGAGGTCGCTGAGACCAAGCTCGGCAAGAAGGTGCAGAAGGCCGTCATCACCGTGCCCGCCTACTTCAACGACAACCAGAGACAAGCCACCAAGGACGCCGGTGCCATCTCCGGCCTCAACGTCCTCCGTATCATCAACGAGCCCACCGCTGCCGCTATCGCCTACGGTCTCGGTGCCGGCAAGTCCGACAAGGAGCGCAACGTCCTCATCTACGATCTCGGTGGTGGAACCTTCGATGTGTCTCTCCTCAACATCCAGGGCGGTGTCTTCACCGTCAAGGCTACAGCTGGTGACACTCACTTGGGTGGCCAGGACTTCGACACCAACCTCCTCGACCACTTCAAGAAGGAGTTCCAAAAGAAGACCAAGAAGGACCTCTCCGGCGATGCCCGCGCGCTCCGTCGTCTGCGGACAGCCTGTGAGCGCGCCAAGCGCACTCTTTCGAACGGCACACAGACCACGGTCGAGATCGACTCCCTCTTCGACGGCGAGGACTTCAACGCCCAGATCACGCGTGCGAGGTTCGAGGACATCAACAGCAAGGCCTTCAACGGTACCATCCAGCCCGTGGAGCAGGTGCTGAAGGATGCGCAGTTGGAGAAGAGCAAGGTTGACGAGATTGTGTTGGTTGGTGGCAGCACGCGTATTCCGCGGATACAAAAGCTTCTGTCCGACTTCTTCAACGGCAAGAAGTTGGAGAAGAGCATCAACCCTGATGAGGCTGTTGCGTACGGTGCGGCTGTTCAGGCTGGTATCTTGTCTGGCAAGGCTACGTCTGCGGACACCGCAGACATGCTTCTGCTCGATGTGGTCCCGCTCTCGCTGGGTGTGGCCATGGAGGGCAACATCTTCGCTCCGGTCGTGCCGCGTGGCCAGACCGTTCCCACGTGAGTATCTCCCTTCCTCTGACACTTCTCGCACTCTTGCTAACTTCTTCGACAGTATCAAGAAGCGGTGAGTTACTAACCTTTTCTTTCTGTCATATTGTTTTGATGTTTTGCTACCTGGACCTGGTGCGCTCCTGCCGGATCGGGATCTGGATGACCGCGCCTTCCTTCCAACACGTCCCAACGCGAACACACCGCCATTCTGGACCACGTGGAAATGGAGCTTGGGAGCCTGGAAACGACGCGACTTCTGTGTACGCGCCATGGGACCTCACTTCATCTCGTCGCGTCAACGACCTCGCCATACACCTGACCTTCGAGCCATCTCGTACCATCACCACCAGTGTCAGCATATCGCCTTTACGGCTAGCAAGTTCTTTTCAGCAACCCACTGTACGCACCATACCGCCCAGAGCACTCTGACAGTCGACGCCGCCACTGCAACAAACACGGGCCGTGTTTATCGTGGCCCACGATGGCAGCCACTGCTGTGATCGACGCCCTTATGGTCC
Source organism: Neocatenulostroma microsporum (assembly GCA_022814695.1). Taxonomy (NCBI): domain Eukaryota; kingdom Fungi; phylum Ascomycota; class Dothideomycetes; order Mycosphaerellales; family Teratosphaeriaceae; genus Neocatenulostroma; species Neocatenulostroma microsporum. Next base: position 4,062 of record JAKLLW010001898.1, on the reverse strand, counting down.
TCATCTGGGCATGCCTCGCTGTACCGGTCTACCAGAATCCCATCTACAAGCAGGTCTTCTTCAGCCAAGAAGTACTTTCCGAAGTCCTCACTGCCGCCTCTCTGACTTTCGCGCCTGGTCTTTTGGAGGCCGTCCAAGCAGCCACTCCACCCACGCTCAAGTTCTTCAAGCGTCTTCCTTCGGCTGAAGCACCCGGCTTCTCGCTACGCTGGGGTGTCTATGTCATCACTCTCGAGAAACCCGACTGCACACCTCTCATCTACATCGGCTCGGGCACGAAACTCGTTGACGGCCTCTCGCACCGCATGGGCTCGTACCGTCGAGGCGATATGCTTCCCAAGTACATGCGGGCTGCTATGAAAGACGGCTACAAGATCACCCACAAAGGCCTACTCGCCTACTGCCGGATACCTTCTGCTGCCAATGCCCCAAAAACGCGGCTCGCGTTTCTGGCTATGGAGGCTGCGCTCTGCTGTGTCTTCTGGGGCTTCAAGGTCACCAAAGCCGATCACAACATGACTACTTGCTGTCGATGGCGCGAGGCTGGAAAGTCCTTTTCATACGGCGGTCTCTGCGGTCATTGTCCCCTCATCGAAGGCTCATCTGGAGATATCGACCTCACTCCTGAGCAGAGTCAAGCTCTCGTCGATGATGCGGAGATGAAGAAAGCTGCGAAGGTCGCCAGGGCTATGGCCGTCAAGAAGGCTCATCCAGAGAGGGCGATTGAGGCCAACAGGCGTCACGATGCCAAGGCCAAGGCGTCCAAGAAGTTTTACTGCGCAATCTGCGACATTCCCGTCACCAAGCAGTCGCAGCTTGATAGGCACATGCGCGGTGTGAGGCATAAGGCTCGTGCTGCGAAAGCTGCGAAGCTCGCCGCTGCCGCTGAATCGTAGCCCACGATTCGGACGGCCTCCACATCGACATCATCTTGGACTCGCTGAGAAGTGCTTCTCAGCTATCGCTCTCTCAGCTTTTCACGCGTTTCATCGACGACAGCCGCTCGTCTCCGCCTATCTTCGGCGGTTTGCTCTTTCGGGGATGCGACTCTACCCTCGACGGCCAGAAACACGAGCCGTGTTTCTCGCCGCCAGCCATCGTGGCCCACGATTCGGACGGCCTCCAAAAAGAACTTTCCAGCTATCGCTCTTCTTATCGACTTTCGCAACTGCTTCACCGGAGATGCGGCGTCATCAACACCACCGGCCGGCCATTTGGACTTTCTTTCAGCGATTTCGTTTTCGGAGATCATTTCATAGATCATTTGCTAACATATAACCTCGATATACAGTACCTTTACGACAGTCGCGGACGTATGCAAAAGTCCCCACCCCCTATTCATTGATGACAGCTGCTGACATATAGATTGATGACTGCAGAACCAGCAGACGGTCCAGTACGTATTACCACCCCTTACAATCTTTGTTCACTAGCTAACATCATCACAGGTTCCCGGTCTTGTACGAGCCTCCGTCCCTCCCTCCCCACTACATACACATGCTGACCATCATATAGCCAAGGCGAGCGTGTCAACTGTGAGGACAATACCTCTCTCGGCGAGTTTACTTTGGCTCCGTAAGTGAACTCCTATGCTCATACCGATGCCTCTGCTGACCTCCCCTTTGTATCCCTCCAATGAAAGCCGGCGACGCCGTCCTCGAGGTCGTCTTCGAAGTCGACGTCAACGGTATCCTCAAGGTCACCGCCACCGAGAAGACCTCCGGCCGCAGCGCTAACATCACCATCTCCAACTCCGTCGGTAAGCTCAACAGCCACGAGATCGAGAAGATGGTTGAAGACGCCGCCAAGTTCAAGAGCAGCGACGATGCTTTCAGCAAGAAGTTCGAGTCGAGGCAGCAGCTTGAGTCGTACATCAGCAGAGTCGAGGAGATCGTCTCTGACCCGACCATGAGCATGAAGCTCAAGCGTGGCCAGAAGGAGAAGATCGAGAGCGCGCTCAGCGATGCCATGGCGCAGCTTGAGATCGAGGACGCAGGCTCTGAAGACCTCAAGAAGAAGGAGCTGGCGCTTAAGCGCGTGGTTACCAAGGCTATGTCTACTCGCTAAGCAATTACTGCTCTGGCTTCGGTATGAGGTAGCGATGCGGTGGTGAGCGAGCTCTTTTGGTCGCATGCAAGCAGCATGAGCTGGCGTTTCGGCGTCTTGCTTGGTCGCTGCGGTTACCTTTCACGCGGGCATATAGATTGCAACGATGCGACGGCACAAAAGTTCATGCTTTGAGCTGTCGCTGGAACGAGGTAGCGAGCTCGCAGGGAAAGGGTGGTAGTTAGACTGTATGCTATGTTGTGTACTTCTCGGCGCTCACAAAGACACCTGAAGCAGCCCCTTCGCCGAATCTCAAGACTAAGGTACGCTGAATACTCCCAGCACATCCAATGCATGCCGTCGCCTCGTGCAGCATACCCTGCGAAGCTGTCTTCTCTTGCACCGGTCATCTGATAAAGGTCACTGCAAGGCAGCACATCACTCGCACCGAGACTTCGACCTTCACCCAACCTACACCTCGAGGTATGCCGATTGTTTCCAACACACCCAACGCCTGCCCTGGCGTCGTGCAGCATATACCCCGAAGCCGTCTCCTCTTGCACTGGTCATTTGGCAAGAGACAACCGCATCGCAGCATATCTATCTCGGCGAGACTCTGGTCCTTCATGTACGATACCTAAGCCGCGAGCCACTCCTGCTCCTCTGTCCACCGCGCGACCAAACTCTCTTCATTGGTGCCATGCATACCATCAACGTCGAGATTATGCAGTTCCACCTCGCACCTCACTCGACCACCTCCAAATTCGCCAGTCACCTCCTTATCCACGTTCTCAAGCTCCTCGCGCACCCTGGTACCCTGCGGCAAATCTGACCAGGTCCACGCTCCATCGCTGTCATAATCTTCCTCCACCGGACTCAAGAAGAACTTGATCTTGAAGTGCTGCGGCGACCCAAGGCTTGTCGTCGATCTCAGGAGCCACCTAGTGTGGTCGATAACCTCCTCCGCGGCTACGCACGGTATCGGATGTCGGCATAGACTCAGCCAGCAGACACATTCAAAAGACCACTCAACCTGTGTTACCGTGCTCACCAGATCATGATCGAATCCCCAGTGGTAGTCCGGCAGCAATACCTCCAAGGGTGGGCCATCGATGGCGATGCGGAGCCAGAGAGGTGAGTTTGCGTGGTACTGCTCGTACTCCTGTTTAAGCTGATGGTTGGCGAGCAAGGCCTGGGTGACGAGGCGCTCTCTTTTGACGGTGGCGTTGAGTTCGTCCTTTCCTGCCTCGTAGCCATCCTGGTCTACCCATGACTTCCACGGCACTGTCTGTTCGATCTTGAGGTAGCTGTAGACCATGTCTCGGAGCTCTCGTGGGAGGCCGAAGAAGTCGAATATCTTGTTTTCGCTCGCGGTGGCTGGCATGGCCTGTTGTCTGTGGAGGCGCGAGGCCGGCATGGTGGTTAGTTGTTTGAATTTGGCGATGTTAGTGTGAGCTCGAAGAGAAGACAGCTTCGAGAAACATCAATGTGCGGGAAGAGGTGAACGGCTCTGCTGCCTAGCGCCAAGTCTGCATTAGGCCGAAATAGTAAAGCACGCATGTGAATCAGTGGGAATGGACGTCATGAGCTGGTTATGCTTCCAATGTCTTCGATACGCACAAGCTACGTACGAAGGCCTATTGCTGATTCGTCCCTCCTTTGTTTGCCCTCTGATGAAGAAGATCGCCAATCTCTCGATGCACGTCTCCTTATGCTACATTGCAGCGCCTCTTGTGCCATTGATGCTCGCTCCGTCGCCTCGAAACTCCCTTCCTCAAGTATGCTCCGCGAAGCCGCTCTCCTTCGTCCAGGTCATGCACAGCTGCCTGTGAATCCGAGACTCGGCGCCTTCTTCGTCCTCATCAGCGCACAGCAAAAGCTTGTTCTTCTCATTGACCTCTTCCTTCGTGTAGATGACGAGCTTATCCGGCGCAATAGCAGCGACGAATCCCTCCAGTGCATCCTTGACTCGCTCATCTGCCCACAGATCCCTCCATTCGAGCACCACGTCGAGCA
>JAKLLW010001897.1:0-10854 GCA_022814695.1 Neocatenulostroma microsporum | reverse complement strand
CAGAGTAGATAAAATTGTGAGTGCACATTTTGCTCGCCCTGCATCATCGTCTCATGCGCGCTCACCGCCAGTCCAGCCTATGTCAACTTCAACTTCCGGACATCAAGGAACACTAATCCATCACATCCCAGGATAAATCTCCGAAGATCTGAATATTCTTCCCATCCACATGCGTGTCCGTAGACAAGAGGCGAGCATTCCTTGTCCTTCACTCACACTGCCGGACGTACAACATCCGCAGCACCTCAATCCAGCGCGAGGGTACTGGTAGTGATCATGTGAGCTCGACATCATACTGGATCATCCGGAACAGTTGTCATTCACACTGGAGAGAATTGAAAATCTGGCGCTCCTTCCAAATTGACATGCGCTCTTTCCCGCTAGCGTCACCGGACCCACATCTCTCCGGAGGCCGTTTCACGCTACTATAAAGTTTTGTTTGCTTTGAGATCGAACACTGACTTTTACATCCCAAGAGTACGCAAACATGCCTCTCAATAAGGACTGCCCAATGTGCCATGATGACAGCCGTCTCACATGCACAGGCTGCAACGGGATCAAGTATTGCTCCAAAGAGTGCCAGGAGACCGACTGGCAGTTCCACCGCCTCCTGTGCAAAAGCTCGTTCACCGAGCGCCCAGTACCGGAAGCACGGCGTGTCCTCTTCTTCCCAGAAGACGAGGACAAGCCTGAGATGGTGTGGGTCGAGGTCCATCATGAGGGCGATGAGAATGGCAAATTTCAGCAGCCCAGGATCAAAGAGCTGATGGGCACTGACTGGCCGGATTACGACTTGGTTGACGGCAACGCCTTCACCGTGAAGTTTCTTGGCCATCACATCCACCTGTGCTACCTGCAAGACCCGGAAAGCGGAGAGCTGGAGCCGAATCGCACAGTCTGGAAAGCTACCGACGGCCTGACGAGGTACCCATGGCGCGGACCCATCCTGGCCTTTTGCGGCCAGCCTGAGAGCGATGCCGAAGATGCGGACATCATCGAGGTCACAGACATGGACATGCCCGCTTACAGTCACGTCGTCGCCTACCTCATCGACAAGTTCAACAACGACAAGCCATACTTGGCGATGCTTGGTCCGAAGGTCGAAGCTGTGCTTGTGCGCTGCGATGGCGAAGTTGAGGATCACGACCGCGAACGCTTTGAGAAGCTCAAGCTACCGCGTCTCCACCCGTTCTTCAGGGATGATGGCAAGATTTCCGAGATCTCGCAAGTACGCATGCTTCGGTTCGCTCGCATGGGTGTTTCGATGCTAATGTGCTCTTTAGGCCGTTAACATGCCGCTCGTTGCCCTGACATATAAGACGGACCCGAAGATTGACTACTGCAACTCGAACGCCGCTGCCATCCTCACAGGCATCAACACTGTCCTCTTCCCCAAAGCCAATGCGAAGCCCAACCTTTCCGAGGATGACGACGACATCGGTATGTATCTGATGGGTAGAACCCCCGGGAGGCCGTTTCAGACATCTGAAAGCACCCCGGACTTTGTGAGACATCTGCTAACCCTTATACCCATCGCTTCTTAGGTAACATCCTGATCTTCCGGGAGAACTTCAAGCCGCTCGATATCGACGTCCTCCAGGCTTTCACGGCTTATTGCAAGACAGTCGCTCGGCGCGCACGCACATCGATGGCAAATGAGGTGTTGGCGGAGGTCACTGCGGACAAGTACGTATACTGAAGGTCGTCTCAGACATTTTACACTGCCGCATTGTTTTCGAGACAGCTGCTGACTCCTACACCCATCTCTCTTAGGTGGGCGGCGTTTCTCGCTAGGTGGAGGAAGGTGAAGGCTGCGTTGGCTGTCCCCGCTGAGGCTGAGGCTTGCGTCGAGGGTCTGGTGCAGCTCAGCGTCGACGGTGGTGATGATGCGAAGCATGAGGAAGTCACCGAGATTGACGGTTAAAGCGTTAGCCACGAGGCATCCAGATACACCGGCAGCAAGAAGAAGGCGTTACTGTGACTTCAGGCAGTGGCCCTAGACCAAGGATGGGTGGCCAGTACTACGGTGGGTGACCATGAGCCCTCATCGTAGATAATCTTATCAACCTGCATGCGAGATAGCTAATCCCACCCGTTCTTCTCCTCCACTGCCATCACGCCATGCTCACATCCTCTACATCACCTGCTTGTCAAGCTGGCTTGGTTGGCAAGAAGGAGATCCGAGACTTGCTTCTCCTCCTCCTCCACAAAGGCATGCGAGTTTCTCGAACGGCATTTCTCGGGCAGTCAATCGACGGGTGTACTTGGCGGTACCACGAGCGTGAACCTGCGTATTCCACTCAGTCTTTCCTCAGACTGCACGTCTCCAGTATCGAAGCGAACATCGATGGTGATGTAGTTGCGGCCAACGCCATAATCAGCATACCACGAGAAAGGGATTACACAGTCTTCTCTGTATTTCTGGTCTGTATCATGAGCACTCAAAGAACCATGTTTGCGATGTCTCTCTACACCCCTCTACCACCTCTACTTCCACCCCTCATGCCCCCACCACGTCCCCCAAACGGACCAGCAGATTGAGGACGCTGTGGCGGCATTGCGTAGCCGCCTGGATTGTGATTGCCTGCTCCGTAACCACCTGCACTCGGTGGCGGCATGTTAGTCGGCCAGCCGGCGTGCTGGGGTTGCATCGCGCTATGTGTATGTGGTTGCTGCCAGGTGCCCGGAGTCGGGTTGTAGCTAAACTGCGGGCCGCCTGGCGTTTGCGCTTGTGGCAAGGTAGCAGTCTGCTGGCCGTACTGTTGTTGTTGTTGTTGTTGCTGTAAGTACGCTTGGAATGTCGGTTGAGGGTAAACGGACGGTGGCGCAGTGGGCGTGTACGTATCATGTGCCGGCAGACCATAAGAGTAGCCGCTTGGAGGCTGGCCGGGTGTTGGTGGCTGATTAGAGCGCTGCTGGCCTTGTTCATGAGCACCCAAAGGTCTCATTGTGCCTGGTGACCCGTGGATACCGCCTTCCGCGTCCTCGTCCTCGTTGATATCGATCTCCACAAACTTCATCAGACCATTCCGCTTGGGCTTCAGCCTCGCCGCGTTCCGCCCCAACGTACCCGTAACGTTCGCAGAACCTTCAAACCCATGCCAATCGACAGGCTCAAACTTTCGCAAGTGTACCTCGAACAGTTCGCCATCTATCGCCTCCGTCGGCCACCTTTCCGCAAGATGGCTAATCGGACGAGCATCGTCACACGCTTCGTCAGTCCGATGGTAAAGCATCTGATACCCGTCATCCAGGTTGAAGTGCTCAGTCAACATGCGCACGACTACAACAGCTTTTCCGGGACCAGGTTTCCACTTGAGCGTTGGGCCCTTGTAGCAGGAGATGGCGCAGAGGATGAAGTCTGCTTGGACTCGTTTGGCGATGTTCGATTGGCTTGTACTGAACATGGTCTGCTGCTGCTGCATTCTCTGGTGTAGGCACACGTCTCGGACAGAGCGGCCGGGGCGAGCGTCTCTTGTATAGAGATCAGCACACAAAGCAAAGCCACAGCGTTGCGGTGAGGCAGCGAGAGTCGTCGACAGGGCTCCAGAGAAGGAAGATTTCGATCGTCTTTGCATTGTTTATCTATGATGTCAACAAGGGATGGCTTTGTTGAGAGTGAACATGGAGTCAGTGCCTGTACACGAGCAAAGAATGTCAACTTGCCTGATCTACCCCGGTAAGACAATCAACAGTGCTCCTTCAGCTCTTCGTGCACCTCTTGCTATTGTCACAATGCCTGCATGCTCACGTCCATCAATAAGGTCAAGGCATGACCGGCTTATGTACGATATGCGCCTCCATGTACAGCATCCGATCACCTCTCGCCAACATCTCCGCATCCAAGAACTCGTGCAGAGGACCATACCTTTTCTGCGCCTAACGCCGTAGAGTGTACAGTTCTTGCAGGTGAGGCGACTGTGGTATAAGCCACAACTCCAGCCTCCACATATCAATGTTCCCACTTTCGAAAAGTATGAGAGACATGACGTGCTTGCCTTCCGACTCTCGTGTGACCTTGAGCGTGTTGAGGATCGCCTTCATAATTGTCTCAGTGTTGTCGGTAGAATCTACTGTGATCTCGCAGTCTGCCGGGTGATGAACCTCGTGCCATGGCGCCGTCTACTTCTCGCCTTCTCCGTTGACTATGTACCGCTTAAGGTCGTTGACATAGCGAACGGCGACATAGACGCTTTCTATCGGAGGCTTTGCAACCCTGCTTTGAGAATCCAGCAACTCGACACTGAAGTCATTCAGCGCATATGGTGGCAGGAAGGGTAGACCAGAGCCCGTTTACACAGCTGTCGCACGCAATTGTTCCTGAACGCGGCGGAAGAGCTCTGCTTTCGACCACGCTCCTTAATATGCTGGAAGCCAGTCTAGGCCATCATCGTATTCGGGCTCCTCGATGTCGTATGTCACATCGCCAATGCAGAAGCCACCAAAGTCCCACGTCGGTACGCTAACAAGCATTAGATCGTTTGAAAATCTTTGGTGGTCCTTGTGGAAATAGCCACGCAGAGTGTCTGTACGGCGCAACCAAGGCTCCGAATCAGGACCCTTGTGGTACTTGCCCTGCCGTGGACAACGTCGTTGCCCAGACGCACGTAGATGAACTCGTTCGGCGTGCATTTCATCTTGCCATTGACCTTGCGCCTGGCGTGTCGAATGCGATTGCCGGCCCTGTCGGTCTCGAAGACCTCCTCGGGTAACCTTTGAAGACCGAGTGATATGCTGAATGTGAGCTCCCGATCAGTTGCAGTAGAAGCAACGAAAAGGTCGGAGATATGTTCGAAGCGGTTTGCTGAGTAGTACAACGCATACGGCCTATGACCGCAGACGTCTGCGTCTAGCTTCAGTAGGTAGGTCACGACTTCATCTTGGCGCCTTAGCGATTCGAGCAAAGTCTGAGCTCCGTCCAGTCTGCGCACAAGCAATCCCTAGATGCGGTTCGCCATGTCAGCGACTGTGATACCCTTGGTACATCAGTCGTAATCTCATCCCCAATGCCGGCGACGAGACTGTTGTCGCCATGATCACTGAAGTGGAGGGTCAGTCTCGAGGATCCTTCATCGACCGACTCATTCAAGCTATCACGGCCATGGTGACCACTGGGTCCGATATCACGCTCTCGCTTGGTGGCCGTCTTGATGATGCTCTGCTGCGAGATTGCCGAAGTCCACCATGATCAGCGCTCTCTGAGTACATAGGTCTTGTACGTTGCGTATTGGGCAAGAATCAGCAGGCAAGAAGGCAAAGAAAAGAACGGTCTAGCGGGCGTGGAAGCTGCGAGAGACATGCCTGAGCTGTGTGGTCTAGCTAAGCATCGTGATGGTACGCGAAGCAGGACCGCTTTTCATGAGTTGATGAGCAGAATAGTTGGGAGAACTCAAGATTGTGATGGCAAGAAGAGAGATGCATAAGAAACAGATATCGAGAGCTCCTGGAGCGGTCATCATGGTGATCAAAAAGTGAGCTGAGCCGGGTTCGCGGACTCCAGCAAGATGGCCATACTCTCGTTGTCACGCCTTTGCATGACACTCTTTGAGGTCGAGTGCTTGCAGGACCGCGATATGACGAGAGCAGAGGTGAGAGGAGGAAGGGGACGTCAAAACATCAACTGAGTTGGAGCTTGGCAAGAGGAAGGTGTGGCGATAGGTGCGGCGAGAGCGGGAGTGATGCCTGAGTTGATGCCTGAGACTATGTCGATGATCCGTCCAGTCCATGAACTTCGTGAGCTGTGTTGAAACACCTCTTCTCGCCACCACTACGTCCCTCGATCTGCAAGGCCGCCGCTTACTTATTTTCTCGATATCCTCCCGGGCTTGTACGTTCTCTGCTCGATAGGCACATCAACTTGTCTTCTCCTTCAAGCAGGGCATGAAGTCCGCCATACCAATCCGCCAGGATCCTATACATTGGCGGTAGGCAGGGAGGCATTGCCACGGCTGTTGTGGCATGCTAGAGCGAGCCAAGGCATGCCTCAAATCCGGAGCACATCAATCTCTGCGATGTGCGAATGCGAATACGGCCACCCGGAGCAAGCGGCAGCTCCACTCGACGTTTTGGAATCATGGCGCTGGCGACCTCGATCTGCCTCCGTTGGCTCTCAATACGCATGCACCGAGCGAGCTGCCATTGAGACACGGTAGCAGGAGTGGTGCAGATGAGGGTGGTGGCAAAGGAAAAGAGACAGGAGGCACGTGGGCTTCGCCCAACGATGGAGTCTTTCTTGACTTTCTGTACCCGCCTCAGGCATTAGCCTGGGCGAAGCGCGCACATGGACAGCAAAGTGAGCGATGGGAGAAGCGGAATGCCAAGCGGCTACCAGAGGGTTTCATCCAGGCCTCACGTGGCTATGCGTCTCGCTCATACGCGCAGTCGGCGCAAGGAATAGCAGACGACACAGAAGATGCAGACCCCAGAAAGGCAGCTGGACAGGACGCTATACGCAAAGACCCGCATCAGAGCGACGCTGAGGCCATTGAAGCAGCGTTCTATGAGACAGTCGGTCAAGGCGAGCACGATGGCGAGGGCCCGGAGAGCGAAGAGAGGCTAGGCATGACCGCGGGTGATGCACACGACATGGTTGCGGATTTGGACGAAACTGGAGCGAAGGAAAGCGAGGAGGTGGGTCATGCAGCTCTGCGTGCCGCAAACTCAACGCAGAACGAGGACTGGTCCGGTGGAGACTTTGGCGACTCTCCCGGAGACCTGGCAGAGTCGCACGTGGATGCTATGCAGCGGCTGCGCAAGATCTTGAGCATTCGCAGCAAGAAGCCAGAGGCTGTGTCGCGCGTACTGAGGATCTATGATGCACTCGACACTGCGAACAAGAATGACCTTCGCCTGAAGCTGGAGTTACTGGACTGGCTGTCGCATCACCATACCAGTGAAGCTGATGTGCGATGCGCTGAGATATACCGGTCCCTACCAATCGAGGAGAGGGCGTTGCCTGTCTACCAAGCTGCGCTGTCCATCTTCCTACGCCGCGGGTTGCATGTCATGGCTGTGAGACTGCACAAGGAGGCATTGAACAACATACCGAACGGCGACCAGATCACCAAAGCTTTTTTCCAATATGCTGTCGACGAGAACCGCTGGCAGCTTGCTATTAACGTCGAGGCGCAATTTCGCCTCGTCATCGGCGAACAGGCAAAGGCCAAGCAAGACCTCTTCTGGCTGCACGTCTCGGAGACGCCAAACCTCATCCGCCAAGCCATAAAGCTTGCGGAGCATCTTCGTACGCTGGAGGTTGCCGGCACTCTTAATGATTCAGCTCGTCGCTTCGCCGCACGCTTTTACCATGAGGCGCTGATTCAGGAGTTCCAGACGGCTGATACGAAGTCGGAGCCAACTTTCGCCGTCGGTGGCATTCCGAAACGGAGCGTAGGACTCCTGTTTGAGGAGCTTGAACAACTGGACGACGCTTCACGGGTCTACACAGACATCCTGTCAGCTATGCTCAGGCAACAGCACAAGAACTACTCGTTCGATCACTTGCATCGCGTGATCTCGTACATGTACATCGCATTCCGCGATACAGGCGCCGTGATTTCGGAAGGCTTACTCATGGCGTTACTGGAGCGGCTGACGCGCTATTGGAAGCCTTTGAGAAGGCAGAGGGAGTTACATCACAGTCTCACCGTTCAACGAGTTGTGGATGACTGGCAGCAATTCCACGGCAAGCTTAGCCGAGACGCGATGAAGCACCTAGTCTCCTATTACGCTAGCAAAGGCCGAATCGAGCCGTTCGAGCATTGGTTGAAGCAGTACAGGGAGCACTATCCGGCATATGAGAAGCAGAAGGCTGTGCTGCACAGTACGATCTACATCCATGCGCGCCGAGGCGATCTCGTGGAGGCGAAGAAGGCGTTTGATGAGGCTGTCAAGTTGACCGACTCGTACAACGAAGTCCTTCCACTTCAATGCTGGAACGTCCTGATCCACGCCTATTCCCGCGCAGACGATCTGGAAGGCGGGCTCGAGAGGCTGCAGGATCTCGTCTCTGCAGACCTCAAGCCAGACGAGTTCAGCTTCCACCCCATCATGGAGATGTTGGCCAAGCGCGGCGACGTCGAAGGTGTCAAAGATCTGCTCTCGCAATATGACGCTTTGGCGGACAAGAAGCGGGAAGTCGCTTTCCTCGCTTCGCTTATTACTGCGCATGTCAATTGCGATGAGATCGACGAAGCCGAGACCGTGCTCACGACTGCTATCAAGGACGTTAAGAGCGGCAAAGTGCGCGGTTCTCTCACTGGAAGCTTCAACATTGTCCTCACCGCGCACGCACTCCGCCAGAGTGTTAATGCAACGATGCGTGTGTACCGCTGGATGAAGGAGGAGTGGATACGATTGGATGCAGACACGTTCGCTGCGCTTATTCAGGCACTTACGGTGCACCGGCAGACGCATGCGGCGTACAAGATCCTGAAGACGGTGATGAAAGAGCACGATGTGCGGCCTACTGCCTTTCACTACGCACTGGTCATGACTGGGTATGTCAGACAGGCGAGGTATGCGGATGCGGTTGAAGTCCATGAGCGCATGAGGGAAGACAACATCAGGCCGAGCTTCAGTAGCAACACTGCATATTTGAGAGCCAAGGCATTGTTAGAGCAGCGGAACCTGCGGAGCGGGGCGAAGCCTTACGACACCAAGCTATCTGAGACTATTGCAGCGCTGAGGGAAATATTGCAAGGCAGTCATGGCGACGAGCTTGCGGCTAAGCAGCCGCAGCTCGGCATGGGGATGGTCAGCTCCAAAGGGCCTTCGGGTGTCACGGCGCAGTACTTCACCTTCTTGATCTTGCTGCACGGGCGCCGGAAATGCTTCGACGCCGTCAAGAAACTGTACAAGCAGTACATGGATGAAGCAGAGAAGCGCACTCCCGGCGATCAAGCGCAGGAAGAGCCCATGCAGCTGTTGACGGCGCTTATGGTCGCGTATCTGCGCGCTGGCAACTGGTCGGAGATGGAACGGTGCTGGAAGCTTTGTAAGGAGCAGGCAGATGAGCTGGCAAAGCGGGTGCCTGTGCCTCAGCTCAAGCCTGTGTTAGCGGACGATGAGCTGGAACCCGATCTGCTGGAGCTTCAGCCTCCCGCCGCCAGCGATGCGCAGGAGGTCGGCTTCAACGTCAGCGACAGCGACAATACTGCTCCGAGGCCCACCATCTCCGACCATGCCCAGTCATCCCCGCCTTCCGATGCAAAAGCCGCTCTAGTCGTCACCGACGGCGCTCAATCACCTCCAGCTCCCAAACCCACATTAGGCCGTCACTACATCCTCTCCCGCCCCTTACGTTACTACATCTACTCCCTCGCCGCCCAAAACCGCATCTCGGATCTGCTCTCAACCGTTGCGAAGCTCTTCGGCCAAGGCTACACCCTCGACAACCGCACGTGGAACGTCTTTATATCCGTCCTCTGCCAATGCTCACCACCTCTAGTCCTCCTAGCTTTCACTCTGACCGAGCGATTCCTCATCCCGCATTTTCCGGGCTGGGCACCAGTAAGCAAGTCATACAGACCCAACAGGTCTGCTCGAGCGGAAGGCTTACAGTACATCCGAGCGCGGTACTTGCGGCCGGGACAATTGATGCCGCAGTACCGTACCCTCGTCATCCTCGGCGCGGCGCTCTTGAAGCTGAGAAGGGTGGATGCGATGGGCAGGAGGGGGATGTGGGATAAGGAGAGTATGAAGGGGATGGAGAGGTATGTCGGTACGGCGAGGCAGGTGAGGCAGCAGGCGCCGAGGACGTTGTTCGTGGTTCAGAGCATGCCTATGGTGGATGATAGTTTGCAGAAGAAGCTGCTCCGGAGGGGTTGAGGTGTTGTGGGGATTGTTGGTTTTCTGTGAATGGAGGTGCAGCAGTCTCCCACAAGACTTCCACAATCTGTACCATAGCCGTATATACTGTATTATTGTGTGCAATATGGATGATCTCTGGCCGCGACCTTTTCATTCGGCCTCTGGAGCGCCAAGTCTTGCGTTTCACAGGGTTGTTAGACTTCGTCCCTGTTGCTCTCCATCTACATCCCATTGACACCTTCCTCAACGTCCAAGCGGTCGAAGCTCGATTACTATCAAGAAGCACTGTCACTAGGCCAGCATAGCAGTCAGGCAAAAGTGCCTTGGCGGATGGTGAGCTCTCATTCGCTGATTTTTCCTTTGGCTCCTTCCTTGCTCCACGCGTCATGCGCCCCGCGGGTGGCCAGACCGTTTCACTGCTCGCTACAAGGCACAGAAGAGCATACGGATCTCATGTCCTCATCTTGATCTTGATCTTATCCCGAACCTCCAAGAACTGGGTAAAGAGTGCTTACCGACAGATTTTCCACGATCGGAGCCTCGGAGCGGACGGAGACGCGCTGCGGTGGCGTCTAGCCTGAAGTTCGAAGACCTTGAAAGACCTTGGACCTGCAGCTGTCCTTATCGGTCACCGGCAGCTGGACCCCAGATGTTTCTTTTGCTGTAGAGACTTAACGCGCATATACGACGACACGGCGGTCGTCTGTCAGCATCATCCGGTCTATCAACATACTGACACAGCATGTATACCGACAACGCGATCTCTGCCGGCCCTCGATGACCCTGAAGGACCATCGCTATGACCGATCATTGGAACTCCCAGCACTCTACGTCCAATGGTTCTCCCGATGGTCAGGACCCGAAAGGAGACCGTCCTCTGCGCCAATACTATGATCGTCGACCTTCCTTCTTCGACAGGCGAAGGTCGTCTGCGCCGTCTTCCTCCCGGCGAAGATCTTCTGTCGTCCTGCAACGGACTCCCACAGGAGCTCGACAGTGGTGGAAGTTCACTTTGAGAGACTGGGACGATGACGACGAAGAAGA
>JAKLLW010001896.1:0-10861 GCA_022814695.1 Neocatenulostroma microsporum | reverse complement strand
GTGTCTGGTCCTGCAGCAGTCGGCTTTGACGGGATGACTGGCGAGTATATCTATGGTCAGACGCATAGTGCTTGGCGGGTCATGGCGCAGTACTACATTAGTTGGTACAAGACTGGAGTGGCTCCGAAGGTATCTCTATCACAGCAGTCTGCGCGGTATCACTCTGTGCTGGCGGCCGCTAATTGATCATCGTACAGGTCAAAGAAGACCGTGTCGTCTTCTGGTATCGTGTCCACCCGAAGGAGGTGCCCTGCGACAGCAGCACGAACAACATCGGCGTCGTCCGCAATGCCGACTTCCCCGCAGATGCAGTCTTCGCCTGGGCCTTGGTCTCCAAGGATTCGACGATCTCGATGAATGTAGGAAGTAATGAGAACTGGACATTCGATGCGAGCGTAGGTTGCCCTAAGCTCAATATGGTACCCTTCCCTGAAGGTATCGACAACGCCTACCCCTCGGTGGCCATCCAAAGAAACAAGAAGACATTACAAGCTGGCCAAGGAGCTGTGGCGATCACGCAAGCTTGTGTTTACGAGAACTACAACCCTGTCGTTGGGCTGGCTGGGCCGGCGCTGGAAGCGAGCCCAAAGATGGACAACGGCTCCGGCACGAAGGGCAAGCCGAAGAAGCCGAAGTACCAGAAGACTGCCTGTTGAGCGGTGTAAGCTTCCGAGAATACACTTTGGACGGCAATGTCCATCCTGCAAGCGACTTGGTCGATCGGCACACATGGAGTCGGCCGCCAGTCAATACCCTGGCCTCGTTGCGCTCTGGTCTGCTTCTCAACTCCGGAGCACAGTCATGAAAGGATTTCAGCAGCTGGGTACCCGTCTTAGATCCAGGACGTCCTTCGAGGCATCCGTATTCCCTTGCAACATAGATCACAATCTTTTCATAAAGCTTCCATGCCAACATTTTCCAAATTTGTTCTAATGGCATCACCACACTTTCTTCTCCTACTCTCCGACCGGATCGCCAATGTTCCAGCCATTATTGACAGCAATCACAATGAAGGTGAGCTGCAAGCCAAGCACATCACCTCCACCTCCATGCCCAACTAAACTATAGCCTAAACACTCCTTGGCTTTCGCTGCCCGGAAGTCAAGACTACCGCACTCAGAAACGCAGCAGGTCGGAAGGCATGGCGCTACGAGTGTGCTGGCAACTTCACCAACATCAGTCCCTGCCTCGGATGGGCGCCTATTATGCTTCCATCTTGCTGCTAATCCTTGGCACGCACAACGCAAGTGCAGCGCATCCGGATTTGGCGGTAAGCACGGCGTTCGAGCGGAAAATGTATGCCTCTGGCGTGCATTCGCAACAGACCCATCGAGCTTGGCCGGTATGGGATGGCCGGAGGACACCGGCGGGAAGATGAACGCAAGTGCGGATGCTGTGGCGCTGTTTGCAAGGCAGGTACCAGGATAGATGCCTGGTAGAGAGTATGGCACATACAACAAGGCACGACGTTCTCGGCTGGAACGGCAGCTTGCGAAGAGTGCTGGAGTGCTGGAGTAGTGTTGGCGTTGACTAAGAGCAGAGGATGAGACTGAACCTTGGACCAATCTGGGTCTCGATGGACACGTTCCTCCAGCGTCAGCCCCTGCATCTGGAAAGTACTCTGTGCTTTGCAGGCTCTGAAACATCCAAACTGCGCCACACGGTGCGGCCATTGCTCTCCACCTGTTCGCACGACACCGACCCTTCGCCGCATTGCGCATTGGCTACACACCCTAACCACCACATCCTCACGTATACCACCGCGGCAGCATCGCCATTTACGCAGTGATTTACGTTTCCAGATAGCTTCACAGCGTACTCTCTGGTATCTTGTCTGTGAGTGCGCTGGTGAACTGGATGCAGTAAACTTTACCGGTGGACCCGCCCAAGCGTACTGTCAGCTGCTGCGTGCATGTATTCCAAAGCAATCGGAGTACAAAGGCTTGAATGGTGACAAGGCTTTGAACGAAGGCTCAGTTGGTCACATTCGCCTCCAGGCTCCACTACTTTTCTTGGTCGGAACATGGTGAGTGTGGTGTGCTGTGGCTTATGCGTTCCCAAGGACTGCTTTACTCGCTGCGCACTGCAATTGCGAACCTGTGATTGTCTTTCCCACCTGATTTGACGGATGCACGCTCCCAAGCAGCCATCAGCATGGTATGTAGAGATACGCTAAGCGATACTCACATTGGGCGCATCTTCCGAATCGGAGTATGGTGAACCTGGACGTCCATATATTACCGCTGTGGCTTTTCAAGCCGTTCATCGAAGGCTTGCCTTATGATAAAGCCTGGGTAAAACTAACAGTAGGGCGCTAAGGCCGTTCCATGAGGAATGTTCGTACAAACGACACCCGCATGATCAAAGGTCGGAGGTTCTCACCGGTGGCTTCATCTTGGAGGACGGGGCACGGGTTTGGCCGTTGTCGTACGTTCCACTGTGACACCGCCACCTTCATCGAAGCAGCACAAGCGCAGCCGCACCCAATCCCGCCAGATCTGGCTCTGGACAAGAGCAAGGTAAAGCTTCCACCGTCGTTCGATCTTGCTGATCCTTCCTGAACACCAACGCTCTCGCAGCCATGCTTGTTGTCACCTCCAGAGCAGAGATGATCTTATTGATAGTGCTCACGCTGTTCCTTCACACTTCATGCGCAACAAACATCGCTACTTTCTCCGATGACTACTGCAGAGACTCATACCGAAACCTCCGAGGACCAGATGGATATCCGAATGGACCCTGCACGCTACTGTCATCTGCAGGCAACTACAGCAGCTTCCAGGTTGTTGGGTTGGATGACGGATGTCAAGGTGAGTCCGACCTTCAGAATGGCGATGAGAAAGCAGCAGTCATTGTCTGGACAGCAGCCACAATAGATACTTCGCTAATGCTCTGCCTTGCAGTAACCATTTACGGACCGGACACGACAGCAGACTCATGCTCAGCTACAAGGCTACAAGTTGCGAACATAGCCCAATGTTACAATACTTCATGGGTGTACTACAGTATCGACGGCTGTATCAACCCGGGCCTACCATCCGTCACCTCCACAGCCAGCGGCCCGGCGAGGCAGGCCAGACGACACGGACAAGCAAAGACTGCGACGATAGCAGGCGCTACAGCCGGCGGTATAGCAGCCGCTGCATTGCTAGTGGGCCTCATCTTTCACTTGCGGGCGAAGCGACGGCGCCAGATCGGAAGTCATGAGCCTGAGCCGACATCACCGGAGACGATCAGTGGTATCCCTGTACTCGAGAAAGACTCAGGCGCTCTGATCGAGCTGTTCTCTGCCCCTGCAGAGATCCACTCGGAGACGTACCACGAGCTGCCGGCGCCGCATAGGGTGCACGAGATCGACTGTCCGAAGGAGTCGTGGCCTTACTGCGTAGCAAGAGAGAAGTAAGACTTCGGCCGCCTGGTTCAGCTATCTTTGAATGGGTGTGGGACTGCACTGCTGCAGATACAGTAGCAGATATTCTCGGATTATGCGACAGGAGATGACGGCCGGAAACGTGCCTAAGAGGTCGCTGATTAGCAAGTCGAAAGCCGCAAGATTGTACGCTGTTGGACAAATGGCAGCGTGCACTATCGTTGGCTCTCTCATTGACCGCCGATCTGGTGTCGGAGTAGTCCTTTGTCAGGTTTCTCCTGCCAGTCATTGAACACAGCTCCTTCATTTAGTCGTCATGAGATCGTGATCGCTATGGTCGGCAGTCAGACCAAGCGGAGTCCCCTCGAGCTCATTCTTTGTGTGACCCGCTCTGGCCTAGCTCGTCGACAATGGCTCTGTCAAAGGGCCACTATCTCGCATAGCCTACGAACAGCGTGACACAATGCGTGTCCAACAATGGCCGTCTGACCATGCCTCCCACACAATTTGTAAGCGGAAGGGCAATTGTAGGGAAGGCCATCTCACTCTCCACTGGCATTCCCATACTCCAGACTTCAACAGGCCACCGAGACATCTATTCTGCAGGTACAGAAGACGACCACCTCAACCACTAATCCACGCAGACAAGCCAAAGTCATGGCCTCCTCCAACAAACTCCCACCCTTCCGTCTCTACCGCGCACCAACCGACGACGCCACCACCCAAATGAAAGCCGAGCTTGCCGACGTCCTGAAAGGTCTCAGACGCGGCATCGACTACCAGCACTGTCCGTCCGAGGGGCATACTCACCTCCTCGAGCCAAATGCTGACGGCGAGACCGCCCTCTTAGGACCCATAACCTGCTTCATGCCCTCGTGCAAAGTCCACTTCTGCTTCCATTGCGGCGCTCAAGCCAGCATTACTAGCGGGCACTGGATCAAGAGGAATGGAGCAGAGTTTTGCCACAAAGTTATTGAAGATACAGATAGGCACCGTGATGAGCGTCTTGAGGCCAAAGCGGCGTTGGTAATTTTGGTGTTCTATGGGTGGAGCGTGTATCGGGGGGTGAGGTGGATGCAGGCGATTGCCAATGAGTAGAGAGCCCATGTGAGAGTCCGTTCCGGCTATCCTAGGGTAGCTGCGAGGTCATGAGTATCGCAGACATAGAATTCGTGTAACACGTAGCTCCTGTCTGGCGCAGGAGTTCCCCGAGATCCAGTAACAGTCCCATATCTATCTTGTCCAGCACACTACAACCGTCGTCTCACAGCCAATCACCTACCCAGTGATCAGCTGTCCCCTGTTATGTCTTCTGGGACTTGCGTAGTGTACAGTGTCCGTCCGCACATACTATGGAGCACCCCAAAGACGTCAAGCGATGCTGCAAATCCAGTGCCGCTAACGCTTCTAGCGTCGCTGATGCCAGAGTCCTGCAGAACATTTGCCAGGCTTGCCAGGGAATAGTGAACTTGCAAGTCAAAGCATCGTCTTGATACCTCGTCTGAGAAAGACTGCCGCAGCCAGCCAGGCAAAGAGAATTCGTTAGTGTTTCGTGCTGTTAGCTGCACCACTAGTCCTAGTAGTAACTCCAAGACGCTAGAAGATACTACGTGGCTCGTGGGCTCGGTTACAGTGTCACTGCCACTTTCATCTGACGTTGAGCTCGTTCGCCTAACCGTGGTCGCGGGATTCTGGGTAGCATTGGATTGGATTCCTGACAGGCTCGATCGTGCCAGACTCATCAGATGTAAGATTGCGACCGCACAAGGCTGAGCAGCTCTGATACGTTGCTTCGTTCAATGTCCATCTGGACATGGAGCAAGGCGAACATGTGGAGGCTAAGATAGCGTAGACGGTAGTAGCACTTGTGTAGTTTTGAAACTTCTCCTTACTTGTGAACGGCGGAGGAATAATGGTAGCTGAAGAATTGGTGAGATGGAAAGGCGAGAAGGAGAAAGACGTGCAAGGATGTTGGTGGAGATCTCCGCGTGGTCAGTGCCTCGGCCGAACTGCATTAGCGTGCGGAGGGTCTCCTCAGCTCCACGCTTCCAACACCTCACGTCTTCCTCCTCTCCCCTCCCCAAGCGACCCTTACTTCTGTAAGGACGCCCAAGGACAGCCTCATACTGCATCAATTGTTCGTACACCCTCTTTCCTCACACCTTGTCGAGCTCTTCCGCTCGCACCACCACCATCTTCTACATAGACCGCGTCCTTCGGCGCCTACAGCGAGCTCAGCTCAGCTCCTCATACTACCCTTCTTTGCTACGATACCTCTACAGCGAGAACCAATCGCCCGCCGCTTCTACTTCATTTGCTTCTTCACACACACTTTGTTTGTACTTTGTCTAACAATGGCCGACATGGCAAACAGTCCTCTTCACCCCCGCAAACTTCGCCCGAAACGCGCCATCTCCACAGCTGAGGAGAGCTTGGAGTGTTGCGCATACCCGACGAATGGAGCCGCCATAACCGACATTGCCTCTGCACACTTTCATTGAAGATCATCCGAAGATTGAAGGGAGATTGAACAAGCGCAATGGCCAGCTGGGACGACTCATACGCGAGATCTCCTCCACCACCATCGCGTGGCTCGGGGAGGGAGAGGGACGACTACCGTTCAGCAGACCCTTATCGCGACAGGAGACGCTCGCCAGGTATGTCATATCACACCACACCACATCATTGTCCTACTAACAACGCAACAGACCGCCGTCCACGCGACCGCGACACCCGCCGCAGGTCCCGCTCACCCACCAAAATCGACCGCTACGAACCCGACCGCCTCCCCCGCGAAGACTACTACCGCTCCCGCCGCGACGATGATGCTCCTCTCCCTCCACGTGACCGCCGCCGCTCCTCCCCGCAACCGCCAGCTATCGACCGTTATGTCCCAGGCCAAGACACCCAAACCCCACCACAACTCCTCGTCAACCCGCTCCCGGACCCGATGAAGTTGGACTTCCAAGTAGGCTTCACCTGGTTCGCCGAGTGGTGGCGTACTGAACAGCGCATCAAAGACGAGAAGGAACGACAGCGCACTGGCAAGCCTCCTGTGCGAGTCAGAGGGGAGAGGGAGACCAGGGAGGAGCGGGATGCTGAGAGGCCCAAGATTCAGGCGGCGTATGATAGTTACAAGGAGAATCTTCAGAAGCTGCAGGCGCAGAGCTTTGTGAGGCTGCATAAGCATGAGGATTGGTTTCGGGAGCGATATGTTCCTGAGGTGAGAGAGGGAAGTCGGAAGCGGTTGATGGAGTTTCGGAAGGGGCTGTTCGGCCGGTGGGAGAAGGATTTGGTAGAAGGGACATTCGATGAGTTCACGTTGGAGGGGATCTACAAGTCTGAGTGCAACGGTCTGGGCGGGATCTTGGAGAAGGAAGAGGGAGAGACTACTGCTGCGGCCGAGGTGCTGGGTGTTGGCGATCTTCTGCCAAGCAAGGGCGGCGAGTTGAGGGACCCGATTTCCTTTCAGCCGACTCTGCTGATCAAAACGATTGCGCCTACGGTGACGCGAGAGAAGTTCGAGGGGTTCGCGAAGGAGCACCTCGGCGAAGGCGAAGGAGGATACATGCACCTCTCCCTCTCAGACCCTAACCCACTGAAGAAATGCCATCGCATGGGCTGGATCCTGTTGAATGAGGAGTCAGAGCAGTCAGCCCCGGAAGACGAAGCCGCGGACGAGAAGCCTGCAGTTTCCGCAACCCAGGAGAATGGCTCAACCGACGAGAACGGCGAGGCCACTACCACAGAGGACACACCAACACTCCCAGCAGCTCCACCTGCGAGACTGAAATCCACGGCCGAGAAAGCTCTGGAGAAAATCAATGCGAAGACGATCGAGGACCCGGAGCGCGGCAACTTTACTGTGCATTGCGGTGTCCATCGCCCTCCCGATGCGCCGAGGAAGAAGGCGCTGTGGGATCTTTTCTCCGCTCCTGAACGCGTGGCACGGGATCTGGAGCTTGCTACGAGGCTGGTGAGGAAGCTGGACAATGAGATGGGCGTAGAGCCAGGCCAGGGCGGTGTCGCGAAGATTGAGGGCAAAGTACAGGAGTTGAGCGACGCTGGCCTTCTCACACCCGCGGCCGCTCCGACCAAAGCGCCTAAGGAAGTCAATATGGACGAAGACGCCGAAGCCGAAGAAGGCGAGATGTCCGACGAAGGGCAGGTCGCGGATGAAGATGAGCGAGACGACGAGGAGTTGCTTACGAAGAAGAAGAAATTGGATCTCTTGGTGGAGTATTTGAGGCGAGTCTACAACTTGTGCTTCTTCTGTGTGTTTGAGAGCGACAGCATCCACGAACTCCAACGGAAGTGTCCTGGTGGGCATCTCAGGCGTCCGAGAGCTTCTCTCACCTCGGCAGCTAAGGAAGTCGCTGCCGCTTCTGCACGGGGAGAGGAATTCCCACTCCGCAAGAATGGGACGAGCAAGAACGCGCTGGAACTCACAAACTCCCGCAACGGCGAAGCCGGTGATGGCCTGGGTGATGCTGATATGGCTATGGATGGCGAAGGCAGTCCGGTCGCGGAGAGGAAGAGCGAAGCCATGAAGCCTTCCGCGCGTAATGCTCAACAGTTGCAGAGGGCCTTTAATTGGGTCAAGACGTTCGAGGAGAAGATTCTGCAGTGGTTGGAGCCGGAGAATGTCAATATACGCAAGTTGGGCGGTACTCCTGCTGAGGAGGGTGTGGAGGAGGAGTTGTTGAAGGTAAGCTTTCATCCCTCCCACCACCGCCTTACCTTCGCTGCTGTATTTTGTGACCGTGATGCTGACTTATGTGGTGTGATAGTTCGTCAAACAAGAAGATACCTCCAAATACCGCTGCAAAGTCCCCGAATGCACCAAACTCTTCAAAGGCACGGATTTCTGGCGCAAGCATGTGGAGAAACGTCATGAGGACTTCTATCAGAAACAAGTCAACGATGTTGAACTCGTGAACCGGTACGTTTTGGACCCGGCGCACATTGCGCCGAGCAGGAGTGATGCGAATTCGAATGGGCATTTCCCGTTGGGGAATAGTGTTCCTACGGGCACGCCTAGGGGGTTTCAGTTGAATCACATGGGCATAGGTGCGCCGGGTATGGGAATGGGGATGCCGCAGGCTGGGATGGCGATGGGTATGTTTGGAGGGCAACCCATGTCCGCTGGCTTCGGTCCTCCGGGTATGATGCCGTACATGCCCTCCTCTACCGGCGGGCCTATGCGCACAATGGGTGGGAGAAATACTTTTACGGGTATGAACGGCGGGTTTGGAGGCGGCAACCGAATGGGTGCGCCGTACGCTAGGAATGATATGAGGGGGCAGCGGATGGGTGGAATGGGGATGCCTGGGCGGCCGCCTATGGGTATGCCTATGGGTATGGTTGGAGGAATAGGTGGTGGAGGGGGAGGAACGGATGCAGGAGCTATGGGACCCAAGGAAGCGGTTGTAGGGAGGCAGTTGAGGAGTTATGAGGATTTGGACGCTGATAATGGGGGTGGTGGGACGGGTGAGCTGAATTATTGATCTTGTGAAAGACATGCGCTGGCCAGCTAGCTGGCGCGGAGTGCTTGGCGGCGCATCGGAGTGCATGCCTGAAGCTGGTGTAGATACTGCATAGGTAGGTAGCTGAAAGAAACTTCGCACCATAGCCGCACGCACCGAGCCTCTTTGCCTTCTATGGACACCTTCTCGCGGCTCTCCTGGAATGCCGCACCGTCATGCCGGTTTCTTCTTCAATTGCAATTTGGGACTCCTGGGCCACCTGCTAGTCGTGAGGGAGATTGCAGGTAGATGTGCAGGCTTGTGAAAAGTGCGATAGTAAGTCGTTGTGCAGCCAACAACAATGCAGTGGCCTTGCAATTAGATACCTTTCGATGAACCCTTTCAGCAAGTGTAAAAAAAGCGGCTGATGAAGACAGAAAAGTCGAAAGTCGAACCCAGTCCATTGCAAAACATTATCAAAAGAAGCAAAAGTGTAATCTCAAATTCCACTCAGCCCTTGATTCAACCCCTCTAGGTCCGCCAAAGTCATTCCATAGGCAGGCGCCTAACTTCCTGGTCAAATCGCTCCCGGACCTCGCCTGAGATTGCAAGACTATTATTTCAGTCATGCATCGTTTTCAATCCAGATTTCTCTGAATATGGTCTGTGCTGAGTATCAATCTAAAATATATACTTACAAAAGCCAGCTTGCGCCGAAGTACAGCCGAAGCTTTGCTGGGGAGGAAGGCACGAGACCCTCATCCGAAAAGTAACATGGAGAGGGATATGGGAAGCTTTGGGATACGACTCGAGATGAGATACGCTTACAGTCGCTGCCTGTCCCTACGGCCTAGGTATTCTACGTTAGGGAGTGTGGCGGGTTGCCTATCTTGTGTCCTAGTCTCTGTCACATGCCAACGGCCCATCCCGCCCTTCTCGAAGATTGCCCCGCCATGGTCGCGATAACGGCCGCCCTTCTCATAACAACTTGGCGCGCACATAACACTGGAGATTGCTGGCATAACTTCTGTCCGACGTCTATCGCTTGCTTCACTTCACCTCATACTGATAGGTGGCACCCTTGGAGCCTGGAGATCGTCCTGGACATCTGAGACTTGCGGCTGTCATTGGAGATATCTGCCAACCTTCTCGTTTACGGCGGCCCCCTCAGTCATTTGTAGTTCGTGCCTACTTTCAGAGACACCTGCGATCTTCGCACCCACGTAGGCCATTTCAGGCATCCAAGATGGCGGATGATATTGATGAGCGGTACAACTCAGCAATGAGCACCATCGTAGGTTCATCACGAGTATGCGCCAAAAGCCTCACTAATAGCAGAAATAGCTCCCAGCCGTTACCGCGAAGGTCAAACTTGAGGAGCAAAAAGTCAGGGACTTGACTGTGGCACTGGAGAACGAGAGGAGGGAGAAGGGAGAGCTTAAAAAGGAAATTGAACGGCTGAAGAGTGGTGGCGGAGAAGGAAGCGAGGAAGTGGACGGGCCGAAGCAGAAGCGGCGCAGAATCGAAGAGGGCGATGCTGAGACGGAGGAGGAAGATGAGAGGGACGCGGTCATTATTTCGCAGCAACAGAGGATCGAAAGCTTGCTGGCGCAGGTCAAAGACCTATCCCGAAAGTCGCCCTTCCAGCCTGCACTACCCCCAGGATACGATGAGAAGAAGGAGGCAAAAGATAGAGCGTAAGTCTGACTGTCGTTTTCTGTTACACATATACTGACAGTATGTACAGGTTCGCGGAGAAGCTGAGCCCGGAACACATTGGCTGGAACATCACGCCAGAGGGCGACGGCTACGTATGCGTGAAGCGCCCCAGGATCCCGTCCGGCGTAACCTTGAAGCTCGTCCTCCGTCAAGATGAGGCCGGGAATGCGGTGTACGCCCAGGTGCGTGACCTACACGGCAGTATTATCCTAGCCATCGATGAGTTCCTTTCCCAGCTCGATATGTACGCGAAGACTCACTTCGCCGACCGCCCGGGCGAGCACAACTGGGTGGCTAATATCCTCAG
>JAKLLW010001895.1:0-10868 GCA_022814695.1 Neocatenulostroma microsporum | reverse complement strand
CTACAAGGAGGGCATGAAGGTGCATTGTATTGCTTCTGGCGAGTATATGCCGGAGGATCATAGGGAGCTGGACTTTGGGATGTTGGCTAGGAGGGCGCTCGCTGTTAAGTCTGCGTCGTAGTCTCGTGGGCATGAGTGACGAAGGCAGTGGCGAGCAATATGGCTGCTCTGGCCAGGCTTCTGCTATGAAGATGGATCGCTTTGATGTTGCTGAGAACGGATGCGAGTGGTGTTGTATTCGCAGGCTGTAACATATACAAGCAACGATGTTATGGGAGCGCCGTTTTGATACATGCTCCTTAGACTTTGGTCTTCAATGATTGCCTCGCTCACTCCCAGTCGGTACATTCGGACTCGCCTTGTTGTATCGACGTCGTCGTCTTCACATGCCTCGTTCGTCAGGCATCATTTTCGGCCTGACAGGCCCCACCAAAGTTTGGACTTCCATCTCATCGCGAAACGTCACTTCCATTACGGAAGCCTAGTCTTCCACGTCTTCCACTACAACCAAAGCTTGCTTATAGATTTGAGCGGAGTACGGCTAGAGATCGGATTACAGATGCGGCGGTAACGAGCAGCAACCTTCCCACACACCCACCGAAACCGCCAACAACTATGTCTCAATCCCTCCGACCCTACCTCTCCTGCGTACGCAGCACATTGACGGCCGCGCTCTCACTCTCGAACTTTGCTTCGCAAGCCTCTGAA
Source organism: Neocatenulostroma microsporum (assembly GCA_022814695.1). Lineage (NCBI taxonomy): Eukaryota > Fungi > Ascomycota > Dothideomycetes > Mycosphaerellales > Teratosphaeriaceae > Neocatenulostroma > Neocatenulostroma microsporum. Next base: position 10,160 of record JAKLLW010001895.1, on the reverse strand, counting down.
AGACACAATGTCCCAGAGATTGAAGCTGCATCGTCCCCAGAAGTTCTACTCAACCCACTCACCGTGAGCCGGAATCAGGAAGAGAGAGTACTGGTGGAGCCATCAGTCAACAGCGTACGAGTCAGCATAAGGATAAAACAGGCAGATGAGATTGAGCATATTCTGGTGCACAAGTTCACGCGGTTCTTGACGCAGAGAGCGGAGGCTTTCTTCATATTGAGGCGGAAAGCGGTGCCGGTATGCTATACTCAGGCTTCGAAGGATGGAATTGACGCAGGATAGTATGGCGATCGCTGACAATGATGGATAGGGCTACGATATCTCGTTCCTGATCACGAACTTCCATACCGAGGAGATGCTGAAGCACAAGCTGGTGGACTTCATCATTCAGTTCATGGAGGAGGTGGACAAGGAGATCTCTGAGATGAAGCTTTTCGTATGTATCTCAGCGCAGGATGCTGGCGCCGATACTGACAATGTTGCAGCTGAACGCAAGAGCGCGTTTCGTAGCAGAGAGCTTCCTGACACCGGTACGTTCATCCTCATCTTGCTGTTCTACAGGAGGCATGCTGACCACCTACTACAGTTCGATTGAAATATAAGGCTGTCCATACTTGCCACGAAGCTTCTTGTTACTCGTTTCTTCTGGCCTCTGAGCGCACCGCAAAGCATGTCGGTCGGCGTCATGGCGGCGGAACAAGCATGCAGGCGCGAGCAGAGACGGGCATGCGAACGGCAAAGAGGCTGCATCAGCGAGCTAAGTGCTTTACGTTTTACATGATACAATACGAGAACCGGAAGGTCATCTTAGCCAAGGCCACAATGTCAACTGCATGTGATCAACTCACGTGCTCATACCGCTGCATGCTCTCGTGGATCTTGTTCTACAAACTTCTGCTTTAGACCTCGTGCTGTCTACTTGAACACCGTTCATCACTTTCAACAATACGCCCTCGGCTGTCATCGCGCCAGGTCTCAATGCTCGTTGACGCCATGCTTGACGTCTCTTTTAGGAGGTACTTCACAGTCAACAGTCCTCGGCGACCGCGTGACTGCCTAGACTGGCGTCAGCCTTGCATCATCGGTGCTTTATGAGAACAACTTCACGATGCTCGAGGCCCAGACTGACCAGGTGCTACCATTCTTAAAGCTGGCCACCGGACGCGTGACAATGCCTTGAATGCTCACGGCGACCACCGTGGCTCACAGTACTGACACTGGAGTGCAAGAACCTTCAGCCATCGTGTCAAAGGCAAGGATCTTTAGGACATACTAGCAAGGAGTACCACAACTCTTCGGACGATGGCGGTCAATGGAGAAGAGACATACGAGCATACTTACCGCTCACCGAGGTCCGTGAGCATGTTCGTATACCCGAAATTGGTGCTGGTGGCGAATAGGATAGCCCTGGAGCCGTTGGTTTGGGCAAAGCATACTTAAGGCCATGCACCATTCCCAGCATACCAGCAGTGCATATCTTGGACGGCGGAGGGGAGACATAACAGCATGTTTACTGCTCTCTGAGATTCAACATCCAGCACACCTAGAAGTATGAGCAATCTCTCGCGGTATTTCCGTCGCCGGCGAAGCGATTCGGTAGTCTGGAAGGCGATACAATGGCGTATGGCAGCAACCCTTGTGGTGGAGATGGGCACAGCCTGTGCGATCATCTGAAGAACTCTCGCAATGAGTGGCGGCTGAGTCTGCTGGATCCCGAGGGGCATGAGGTTGCTTTGAGCTGTGGTGCTCGGCGTCAGGAGGATAGGGATCTGCTTCTGGTTAGAGGTGCTGCGGGTACGATGCCGGCCAGACCTGTGCGATCTCGGCCGTGGATGGCTTCTATGAGCCGCTGTATTCGGCGTTCTTGCGATCGCTGTCACCAGTTGGCGTGGGACGTTGGACTGAGGGAGTAGAGGCCTGTTCAAGCCAGACTCTTTTGGCTTCACTTCGAAAGCCAAGCCGGCTTCATCCGCTGGGCCTCCCCGTCTCCGGCGCACAGATCCTCCGACTCGCCGCCGCCTTCTCGCACACATTAAAACTCTGCGTTTGTCTCCCCCCACCTTTCAACTTGAACATACACAAACACTGATCGCTCACTCCATAGCACAGTGTCAGTATCACAGGCCAAGACCACAGCAACAAACCAACGCCGTCACTCGCACTCGCACTCATTCTCTTCACTGAAGGCACTCGCTCACTAACATTGAGTGAGCAGTCTCTTCTCGACGAAGCTTCACGGCTACCCACGGCCATACACCCTCAAGCACCTCGGACGAGACAGCACTCGGAGCAGCGGTTCGGCAAGGCAGTTCGTGCACAAGAAGATAGACGGTAGAACGGCAGCGGAGAGTCTCCAAGGAGACATTGAGAGGTCAGTCACTTACCCACCCATTCACCCTCTTACTCCCCCACCCCCGCACTTAAGGTGCTTTCACATGCCAGAAAAACCCTTCAAGCAAATGCTGCACTCACTACTCCGCACTTCCAACAACAACCGCACAACCTTTCCGCCCGCCTTCTCAGATTCAACCGCTGACTGTCCGCTCATAGATCGAAGCCGCAAGAGCTTTTGGCAGGACAAACGGAAGGCCTTGTGGACACTTCATAAAGGTAAGTCACTGCATCAACAACACCCTCTGAAAAGACCAGTTCACTAACTTTGAAACAGAAGCTCGAAGCTCGAAAGGCTTGTCTGAGCTCACGGCGGACTGTTCGGATCAGCATACAGCTTTTCATCTGTGCGACTCGACAACGTGAACGAGGAACCAATCCCTGATACACCGGTAAGTTACTCCCTCATCCTTGACTGCACACTCACTGCGCAAGAGCGAAAACACTTCGTTTCAGATTCGAACCCCTGAATCTCGCGCACCTTCCACTTTTGCAAAACGGCCAAGACAAATGACGCTAACACCCGCTTTGCAAGCAGATCGTAAACAACGCTAGCAACAAACGCGATCACGAGGACCCTCAGGACCCTCCTCCGACCTCCGGCGACCTTGTTTACTTTCGACCTTCGACCTTCACGCCCAATCTCACCCTCACTCCTTTACCTCGTATTACTTCCGCAACATCTTTACCAACACCCTCAACATGAACGGCGACACGAACAACATGTCAAGCAACTACACCACCGGCGGCAAAGGCGTCATCCCGAACAACTCAAGGTCATCCGGTAACCCGCGCTACGTCCCACCGCCAATGCGCGAGGTGGAGCGCCCTGGGAGTGCAATGAGCAACGCATCCTTCGTAAGTCAGACCAATGTTGATGGCGGTGTCTCCATCAACGGCATGATGGATCATGCGAAGTCGGCTGCTCGTGCGGGTGCGCATGCTCGGGGTGAGAGCCAGTACACCGATCAAGGTGGCTACTCCAACGGAGGTGACTACGGCCTGGGTGGCGGTCGTCAGACGGGCCCGAGTGGCTACGGTTCGATGGGTGCCCATGGTGGTGGCGGTGGTTACGTACCGAGGAGCGCATACGCTGGCGGCCCTGGTGGCTCGACCGGCTATGGTGGCAACCAAGGCGCCGGCAACTACACCTTCGGCAACTTCTCTTCGCCAGCCAACCAAGCGAGCCAGGCGTACAACTCGAGCGCATGGGGATCTGACGCGAAGCCATCGCAGGCTCCTTCCTCCCTTCGCGACAGCACCGGCAACAGGCCCAACTTCGGTGCCATCGACAGCGGCCCAAGGTGAGTGTTTATCATGATTTCCATCACTTCACGACCTCAGCTAACGTCTTACAGCCGCGGTGGATTCCCGATGAGCAGCACCACATCCTCCGACTCCGCGCACGACTCCATCCGCGACCTTGACGCGCTTGGCCCGCGCGAGCTCGCCGACCTCATCCGCAACGGCTATGCTGATCCCGGTGATGAAGAGATTGAGCGCTTCGCCGGCCGTGGACGCGCTCGCGGCAACAGCAAGTTCGAGCACCAGAATGCGCCCATGCCACCGAGCATGCTCCAGCACCGCGCGACCCGCTCCGACGCCAACGCTGCCCTTGACCCGAACCACAAGTCGAACACGATCGCCATCGCACGCACACCGAACACCAAGGGCAATGCCGTCGCCTTCCTTGCTGTTGAGACCCGTCCGCTGCCGGAATTCTTCATGCACCTCCAGCGCGGTCTCAAGCCTTCGCTCAACGTCTTCTTCCTCGACTTGCCGGTCATCGAGCCATGCCGCTCCGCGGTCGCCACTACTGCTGGTGTGATCCGCATCCGCAACATCCCCTACAGCACTCCGCGTTCGGAGATCACTGCCTTCGTCGGTCGCAATGCGCAGATCGTTAGCATGCCTGAGGGTTCTCCGTACTTCGCGGTTCACATCATCATGGAGCGCCACACCGGCAAGACGATGGATGCCTTCATCGAGTTCTCCAAGGCCACTGAGGCTCAGTACGTCGTCAGCCAGTTCGCGAAGCGCATGACGAACGGCCGCCACCCACGCCTTGGCGATCGCCATGTCGAGGTCGAGCTCAGCTCTCAGGACGACCTCATGAATGAGCTCTTCCCGCGCGCTAAGAATATTCGCTGGGAGGCTGGTACGCCGCACGTTCTCGCGAACAACGAGATGTACTACAAAGACGTGCCGTCTGCAGGCTTCACCGGCTTCTTGCAGGCTGAAGAGATTGTGATGATGGTTAAGCACGCTGAGACTCCCCATCGCGTAAGCATACCTCCCCGCTCTTCTCTCTCACTCATACTGACCGTCGCATAGTCTCCTTTCGCCCAGCGTGCCATCATCCGTGTGTACGAGTCGCACATCTCGACCCTCCACAAGTACCCGTGGTTCGCTCACCACTGCGTCTACATGCTTGAGCGTCGTCTCCTGTTCGACTGCACCCTGTCGCTCACTCGCGCCCTCGTCACCTTTCTCCGGAAGTTTCAGGGCCAGCAGAGCGAGCAGACCAAGCCGACCATGACCACTCTCCAGGAGTTGACAGTGGCTGCTCTCACCTGCCCAGGCTTCTCAGAGTCGCAGAAGGCGCAGATCGTCAATGCTCTGGTTCTGGGTGGCTTCCAGAACCTCACGCGCAGCAACGGCATGAACTTGCGCTTCGGTGGCAACACCTACGCCTCGTCGCAGTGGCCGTTCCAAGTGCTTGCGCGCGACCCGGCCGCTGATGAGCAGCTGGTCAACGTGAGTCGTTCTCCCATGCCTTCTTCCGTTTCTCCATACGAAAGCTGATGTCTTTTGCAGTACTTTGTGCACTTGTTGCACGAGGCCACCACTACGACCGGCCAGACCCTCTCCCTCGCTGAGCAGCACAGCCTGCGCGCCTCCGGCGGCAATGCCGAGGGCCCATTCGGCAACGTCGAGATCGACTACGGTAAAGCGAAGACCATTGCGGATGTCGGCAAGGTCGAGCTGCAGTACATCGAGGATGTCTTGGGCCGCGTTCTCCCACGCAACTAAGCACTGTTAAGAGCTTGATTGAAGATGACGACTACATGCATTGATGATTGATGGATGATGGATTGATATCCAGAGGAGATGATGAGTCTCTTGGAAGTTGAAAAGTTGTGCTTGATAACGATTGCTTGGGCACTGGACGCTGGGGATGGCGATGCTAAGGAGAGCGATGCTTGGCCAGTGGTTGTCTCAAGGCTGGCGATGGAACGGCATGTACCTGTTGTACAATAGCGAGTAGTTGTACGAGTGGTTTCCTAGCGAAGATATCTGTCATCGTCATCTTTGCTGCGTACAGTCAATGGACTCGCAGGCAAGGTATTGCTCCATGCACGAAGGCTGTAGCTCTTCGCAAAGCAATTTACAGTAATGTATCCCCCACGACTCTCCAATGATGGCAGACACAGGCATGCTCACTTACCCAACAGTGTGGTTGAAGCATTATTAGGTTGTAGGAGAGTTTACGACGCCACAGCGGGCCACCGGAGACTATGCATACCTTACTTGCCAATGCATCATCCACGCCGATTTCCTAAATTTCCGTCAACGACTATATATGACAGTCAGAAAGGTCGAAACGTCTGCAGGAAGTGTTGGGGTTAATTACTCGGACGTTTTTGCATGAGCCGTTGGGCTACGGTACTCCTCGCCGTCATCTCTATTGTTATCTTACTCATTACCTTATCTATATCTGGAGTGAAACCCATCGACATGAGTGCGTTCACCGAAGCCAATAGGAACGCCTTCAAGTAAGACAAGCCAACCCTGCCGATATCGCCAGAGCCGTACGTCGCTGACAGCGTGCCAGCGATCTCTCAGCAAGTTACAACAGCAAACCATGGCAGCACAAGCTCTCTCAACAAGTCAGCGATGCTCTCCAACTACGAAAGGATTGGCTCGGTGTCGAGTGGTCCAAGCCTAACGATGGTCGCGATGTCAGACTGCTCGACTACGCTTGCGGGACTGGAGCGATCACGAAGGCTCTTGGACCATTCGTTACCACGATCCGCGGAATCGACATCAGCGAGAATATGGTCGAGAAGTACAACGAGGCTGCGAAGTCGTCTGGCATGAAGTCAGAGCAAGCACACGCTGTTGTCGGAGACCTGCTCGGGAATGAGGTACCCGAGCATCTCACCGGTGCAGACTACCAAGACTTCGACGTTGCTGCCATCGGGTTAGGAGTCCACCACTTCGAGGATCCGAAGCTTGCCATCAAGCGGCTGACAGAACGCTTGAAGCCGGAGACAGGCGTGCTTGTCATCATAGACTTCCTACCTTTCGAAACCTCCCAGGACATGGGCGACATGGCTCACACGATCAAACATGACGGTTTCACTCAAGAGCAGATGGAGAAGCTCTTTACTGACGCTGGTTTCGAGGCTTTTGGCTTCGGTGTTCTACCAGAGCGTGCTAGGATGGAGTTGAAGTCGGGCGTCAAGGAGCGGACCATCTTCATTGCGAAAGGCAGACGAGCGCCTACGGCATATGGTAAGCTCAAAACCTGGTTCTTGGGACTGCAAGGTGACTTTTCTGGGCAGTTCGGGATGCGCGGACCGGATGAGCAACAATATGTCGCGAATAGGCCAGATCATATATTTGAAAAGTAGCTACTGATGAAAAGCATGTGGAGCATGGATGGTTTTGAGAACTTCTATGTCATACATACTTTAACGTGGAGCACGTCATTCATAGAGCTGCGATAATGAATCTCGCAGAACAGTAGCCCGTCATACTCGGCTGTCGCGCAGCTGATAGTACTGCAGGCCGGGAGGTGGCCTTGAGATGTGCAATGCCGGACTGCGCCACATAAGCCATTGCTGCTTCATAGGGCCCGTTACTGCGGCTGCCGTCTCGCTTCATCGAGTCTGCTGCTCCCAAACCCGCAGATACGGGCTTATCATCCGCAAGCATGTTCCTCATCGCCCAGCACCCTGTCCTCTGGTATGCGGCCGCCGTACACACCGCCATCGAGAATCCAGCCCTCGTTATCGTCTTGATCCATTTGGACTCGTCGCCACGCGGTCGGCTTCTCTCTGACGGCGTCCTTGCCCTTCTCCTCTCGTGCTACAGGTCGAATCAGCCCCTTCGCAAGCGGGTTATTGCTGAACGCACCCTGGCCACCGCTCTCGGGCGCCGGAGCCTGGTAGTCTTCTGCCTCCGCTTCGTCATCAGCAGAGAAGTCAGGCTTCTCCACATCAGCCATGCGTCTAACGATCTTTCCGCCTTTCAGATCGATGGAAGCAACAACCTTCCGCTTCTCATAATCTGGCCTGGCTGACCACTCCATTTCGCGCAACATCTTCTGCTGTCTTTTTAGCTGTTGCGCTCGCTCGGCAGGCGATGCCCACATGTTGGTGCCAGATGTCGGTATGTCGTAGTCAGCAGCCTCGTCATGAACTTGTGTACGCCGCGCATTGTTCGCTTGGAAGGTGAGCAGCCTGTCGCGGTGAGCCTTTGCTTGAGTTGCGCCTTCGTCATCCGAGCCAACCGGCGTAGCAGGTGCAGATGAAAGCGGCGAGGATCGGGAAGACGATGTCTGAGCCAGGAAGTCCCGTCCCGTGAACGCTCGAGCTTTGCCATGAGCGACGTCGGCCTTCTTGTGGGTAGCATTGTTAGCCTTCATCTTCTCTTCGCCGCGCTCATCCTTGAGCACCCGGAGCACCTTGCTGATCTCGTCTCCGCTCAAGATAGGAGTACCGCAAAAGGTACATGGCCCAAGCCCTTGCTTCACACAAATGATCTTGCCGCAGTTGAGACAATTTGGAGCAATGTCGAGCAGTGGATGGCGAGTCGCCATGCAATTACACTTGCGCTTTTCGTTCTCTGCTTCGCTCATTGATAGAGATGGGTTGGTTTGAACCTCCAGACTCCTAATGGCACTGTCCAGATCCGACAATGCAGTAGAAGCTCCGTGCATTGCAGTGCCACCCGTAATGTTGACCTTCGTCTTCGGTGCCGGAGAAGCTGTTCTTGACGACTGCGCTGAAGACGCCTTTCGTGGCGCAAGCGAGTCTGAGATCAATGCTCCAGCAGCAGACGGTGGCGGCTTAGAGGTGATGGGCTTGTTGGTCGCAGAAGCATCATCGGTGATAAGCGGCATCTTGGTCGCATCCGGTGCCTTCTCGCGCAGTGCCAGATTGTCAGAGACCTGCTCCTTGTGTGTTTGCCTTTGCCGTTCAGCTCTCGGCATGTAATCCTCCTCGTTGCGCTTCTGGTACGCTGAACCCGTTCCACTCTGGTCCTCCACTTGCCTCGCAGGTAACGCATGGATGTTTGCCTTCTTCTTACCACCTCTGCCACCTCTGTTGCTTGCTCGAGGCATGCCAGGTATCGACGCCGGCGCAGGCGATTGCTGTCTGCTGTTACTGGCGGCTTGTGGCTTTGGCTGCGATGAAGCAGGCGCATTCGGCCGTCTCATGTTGAAGCTGGAGATGAATTCCAACGCCTTAGGCTCGTCACCCAGCATGTTCTTGAGGTGATCAGCTGCAGCATCCTTAGGTAGAGTGTCCGCATATTGGATGATCTGCTTCACGCTTTCATCATCCAGAGGGAGCAGCTGCTGAAGGCGTGGAATAGCCCAACCCTCGAGTGAACCCGACATCGCGAATTCGGGTTGTCTTCGCACTCGAACGCGAAAGTATTGTAGTCGCTGTAAGGCCGTAGTATCAGCAGTGTAGCCTGCAGTCGCAGAGATGGTTGTCGCAGCTCCAGTCAAGTGGAATTTTTTGGTGTGGTATGTCGAGTCGACGCCCAAACCTACACCTCCTCCTCCAGCCTGATATCTGCCCAGTATTAGTCGCCGATCCAGTTATTCCTGTTTGCGACACCGCCGTCGTACTCACCTTGGGACGAAGGTCACGCAGCGTCACGATCCACGAGCCCAAACAGTCCCGCGACGGGTGTCGCCGTCCTGGCCGCTCTTTCGTGCCGTCCCTGAAAGATGACCACGCGAACAGACGCTCCCAGAGCGAACGTGGGCCGTTCCGTAAGCCATCGCGGCGACACCTAAGTTGAACTTCAGACGTAGAACTTGCAAGTTTTAGACAAGAACAATCACATCGACGCAAAGTCGAAAGCCGAAGCTGGAGTTGATCCGCCACATCGTACACTTTGCAGTAACTACTCATATACTAATCTACCCGATTTCCTTGCCTCTGTTGCCAGAGCTATACCCATTCTTGATGAGGGAGAACATTAGCTAATACCAATGCCACCCCTTTCGCTAGAGTGTCGAAGAAGAATCATTGCTCTTGTGGTATCCGCGCCCAAGGAAACTTTTCGCTCGTTGCTGATGAAAGGACAGAAGCCTCCCGATGCTGTAACGACAGTCGCTGAATAGCTGGACCACCGAAGAAAACAGTTGTAGCCACCCGAAAACAACATCAACGCCTTGCAGGAAAGAGCCATGTATCGAGTCTTGCGCCCAAGGAAGTCGTCGCACCCGAGTGTGTCGTAGTCGCAAGCAGTATCCCGCCGGACACGCAGCCGGGGCCAAGAAGCCTGCTTCTAAGCCGCCTGCAAGTCGTCTGTTTGAACGCCGACGTCCTTCATCTCGCCGTTCCGTCTCTTCGCCTCCTCTTGCTTCTCGGCACCGGTCGTGGCAATGCCATCGGACTCCTTGCTGTGATCGTCTGCTGAACCAGTCAGCCTTCCGTTCACACGGGTCCACGATTAAGCGCCTGGACCATACTCGTATCCGTCGTCGTGCGCTCCTCCTGCGCCTTCAACGCTGCCAACGC
>JAKLLW010001894.1:0-10873 GCA_022814695.1 Neocatenulostroma microsporum | reverse complement strand
CTGCAAGATGCGCATCCGCTCGTTCTTACTTTGTGTAGCGATCTCTACTCTCAACATACGGTCCTCGTCGGGTGCGTCTTCAGCGACTGGTGAACTTGACTCGTTGATTCTGCAAGGATTGGGCTCTTCAACGTCGTTCGGGAACTCCAGCGCACCAACGAACCGCATCACTTCTCGCACCAGCAAAGTCAGTCGTTCGAGTAGCTTGGCTGCTTCATCCAGCGCACGCGCGAGCGACACGACCGTCATTGTATCAAACACATCGACATCGACTCGTACGAACCCCAATGCACCTTTGGTCTCCGCCAACGCGTCGACAAAGCTCATACCGACCGGTACTGGCGGCGCGAATGCCACGATCACATCGCCGCCTATATATCGCAATGTCACAAGCACGATGCCCACTCCTCTTGGCTCGGCCATCGTAGGGAATGCTACCTTCGCTACTAGCTGCGCCTACAGCGACCAAGCCTGCTGGTCGACATGCACATCTTACGCCGACGAGTGCTCGAAGTCGTGGTGGGCATGGGAGCAGATCGACCAGTCTTGCACAGACTTGGACTTGGCATCTATCTTTCTTTCCACGGAGTTCAACACTTTCACGCGCACGCTTGCTTCATACAGCACGTCTATGACGACAGTAGAGTACTTGCACATAGAAGCTGGGGAAATGTTAACGATCGATGAAGGCACGGATCCTGCGTGTACGAGCACTGGCGAGGTCACATATACAACGGTCACCGAAGGGTACACTCTCACTTTGACGACACCAGCCTGCTCGGACGTCTCATATATGGTCTGAGCCTCTTATATCTTACACCTTTACATGTTTGCTAATACTTGCGACAGACCACGGAGACCGTATTGGGATACACAGAAACCGAGAAATGGACGGCTGTGTATGCTATAGGACCGGGAACTACGTACTCGACTTCATACTCTGCGATCACTTACACTGAGACGGTGTACAACTTGCGGCCTGAGTACTGCAAGGTTGCGCCTCCGAGCTGTACTGTGAATGGGCCATATGACGGCAATTGCAAGCTGGGGCCGAATTGCAATGATTGTACAATCACTGGTGGCACTGTGGGTCGTATCAAGTAGTTCGAAGTTACGGTGTAAGGTGTGTCTGACATCGTTCTATACAGGTACAACTTCTCTACTTCCCAGTGAGTAGTACAGCCGCATTGGGGAATGCAACAACCGCTGCACCGAAAGGGACACAGTCAAGCCCGGCTCCCACCGCAGCCGCCAGCTTGGCTGTATATCAAGGTACCATACTCACATCGCCATCGGTCTACATCTCATTCGCTACCGTATACGCGATGAATGACTGCAACTCCACCATCGGACAAGCACACACGGGTTCAATCATTGCTCTTGACCCATCAGACCTCTCCAGCGCTCTCGGAAACTACCACGCCAGCATTACAGACGTGACCGCCCTCGCTCAAGGTAGCACGAAGGTCTCAATCTTTGCTGAGCCTTTCACGCTCGCCGATTTGAACTGGCCATATCCACCAAAGGCGTGGACCGAGCAAGCCCGATGCAACTCCTTCATCGAGTACGATCTGTGTCCGGTCATCGTGAGTGGACAATACAATCCCGTCCTTGCTGTGCCCACACAGATCAGAGAGATGGATCCAGCCTGGGCCACTTGTGCCTTGGATTTCAAGGGGTTGTACGACCCTCCCAAAGCTCTTCAACCTATGGCCACCGAAGCTGGAGTGACGACACCAACGTCTGGACCTTCGTCGACAATACCTGCTGCTGCTGCCTCCACGCCTACGAGTCCCACTGCCACCGTGACGAGCAACGACATACCCGAGCCGACTACGCCTATTGCCGCCTCTTCACCGCAACCTGCAGCAGATACAAGCAGTCCTCCACCGGCGGCAGAGTCGCATGAGGTCTCCGACCCGCGACCTATTGCCACTCTAGGCTTGTGGTCGAGCGCAGTGACAGTTCTACAAGATCCTTCAAACTCCGCCCAAGTAGTGGCACTGTCAAGCGGTGGCGCGACCACCATGCAAGCTGGTGACTCCGGTACCATCAATGGTCAAGAAATCTCGGTGGACGCCACCGGGAATGTGATTCTCGCGACATCATCGACGGTCTCATATGGCAGTGGCCAGGACCCCAGTACACCGGCAGCTGCCACGGTAGGCTCAAATACGACATCCCAAGATCCAAACGGACAAGGTGTGGTCATTGACGGCTCTCAGACATTGCAGCCAGGTCAGGCAACTGCTATCAGCGGGCAAGGACGCACGGTCACAATCTCGGCGAACGGAAATGGCGGTGTTGCCGTGGCATCACAAGGTACCACATCTGTTTTACAGCTTGCCTCTGGCGGGTCCGGCTCTGGGTCCGGGTCTGGTTCGGTCTCAGGCACCATTTCACGCTACGTCGCCGCTGGACAGACCTTGACCGCGGGTGAGTCTGGAGTGGTCATTTCCGGCACGAAGTACTCAGTCCTGCCGTCCGGCAGTGGCATCGCAGCTGCAGTGAGTGGCTCTACCAGCTACATTGGGGTCTCTGAGGACAGTCCGATTACTATCGGGCCTGATGTACTCTTCACACCTGTCAGCGGTCAAGCCTCAGCTCTAGCATCGCCTTCTGCGTACGTGCTTGCTGGTCAGACCTTTGCTGCTGGAGCAAGCCCAGTAAGCATAAGCGGCACCACTTACTTGGCACTGCCATTTGGAAATGGCGTTGTTGAGGTAGCCAATGGAGCTACGAGCACCGTTGCTGTCCCCGGGAGCAGCCCGATCACTCTTGCGAATGGTGCAGTGATAACGCCAGTACCACAAAGCGCTCCGCCAGTGGCGACCATCAACGGAGAGACCATCTCCAGTGTCTCCGGCGGGGTCATCATCGATGGCGCCACGATATCGGCCGGCAGCGCTCCCAAGACCATCGACGGATCGATCTACAGCGTCCACTCGGATGGGCAGCTGATCGTAGCAGGAAGTTCAACATTGGCGCACCAGGGTACTGGAGGTGTGGCACAGCTCTTGAGCGTTATCATGAGCGCAGCAACTATATCTGCGGCTCCGGCATTGTCCGACTTAGCCGACGCAATGTTCGTAGCTGGAGGTCAGACATACACTGCGGTCGAGAGTTTAGGGGCAAGCGTAGCTGTCGTTGATGGCACAACGCTCAGCTTCGGCGGAGATGCGATCACTTTTGATGGTGAGACCGTGAGCTTGGGCTCAAGTGGATTGGTCATTGCGATCGGAGGCAGCACCACGACCGAGCACTTTGTTGAGGCGTCGGGAGATGCTGCTTCACTCTCGACCGCCGATTCTGCGCTTTTGACGACCACCGCATCGACCGCAGCAAGCACCGTAGCGGCACCTGGAAGTGCTTCAAGCACTCCGCAAAGTGCAGACGGAGCATTGATGGCGGGCATGTCAATGATAATGATTGGTTTTGTGTCTGGCTTTCTGGGCACTGTGATGCTTCTGTAGACATAGATCGTAGACACGATATACGGCGCCAAGGCTTAGTGCAATAATTCTTTGCCAGTCTGGATCTATGTTTCTACGCCAGTGTAATCAGCTATTCGACCGCTTACAAGGCCCAGGAGAAGTAAAAAAGCACTAGGGGATGCAGTGCAGAGTGTTAAGAGATGCAGAGCAGCTTTCCCAGCAGCATCGCCTGTTCTTAAACGCCTGGTTAGGCCTCCCTCTGTCTTTCGATCCCTCGGCAACGATCTCTTTCACCGACCCTTGCGATGGTGTATACCTTGCAAGCCGGTGGCTCTGGCACCATCAACGATCAAGGAATCTCAGTGGACACTGCATGCGGTCCTCGCGATATCTTCGACAATCTTATTTGGCGGGCTAGTGGGTTTCGCTGGTGAACGAGAAGCATGTTTAGTCAGGTGTCTCTTAGATTAGTATGATGAGCTGTAATGTGGTGTGAAGTGACGTCGATGGACAGCATATCGGAAGCCTAGCCTTATCCGCCGCTCGACGGGTGACAGAAAGCTCCCATGACTGACTTTCCACCTCTTTACACCTCCTTGGCCTGACCAACTTCACGCAACAACCATGGACAACTCACCACTCGCATCGCTGCCAGCCGAACTGCGCAACCGCATATACAGCTACGCTCTCACCGAAGAACCAGCACGTAGCGTCTACCATGGCGGCCTACCGCTGCTCGACCATCCTCTAGCCTTGACGTGTCGTCAGCTACGCAAAGAGTGCAGACTCATGTACTTCGACCTCGACATATACTTCTATATCATTGCTCGACCCACCGCCATCCAAGGCCCAAGCGCAACAAGTTCACCAAACGCTGGAATCCCTGCCTGCGGAGACGTTCCAAAAGATGTTGAGTCTTCGAATCGACTGCTCGACGCACTGCGGTAGTCTGCCTAATAGACCATGGACAGACGCGGAGATCGATCATTGGCGACCAATTATGAAGCTATTGGCGTCGAAGGGCATGCAATGGCAGAAGGTGTGGTGGAAGGTGAATACTGCTGTCGTTCAAGGGCACTCTCGATTTGATATCACAGACATGGCGGATGCGCTGGAGAAAGCGTGGAAGGAAGCGTGTGCTTGAAATGCGGATGTTTTAGATCACCGACGCAAGGGATGCAAATGTAACCTCGACACTCTCTCGCTTGTATCTAGATAGACATTGGACGCCACCATGGCTATCGCGACACTGAACGGACGGGCCCGCAAAGTACCTCAGCTAGCCACTGCACTTCTAGTTCTGCTTGGACTGTACCTAATATGCCGCCGTCTCGGTGAGCTTCACAGCAACCATTCCCCCAGCTTTCGACTACGGTATACCTCCCTTGAACTCGACGTCCCGACCCAGCAATCGCTAGCGCAGTCAAAACTACCAACTTCCGAGTTCTTCACGTGGTCTTCCAAGCCTCCAACTAAAGCGGTAGTAATGGGCAAGCTAAGCACCGAAGACACAACCTGGACATCGGAGCTCGGACCCGAATGGCAGACCATCGTCTACACTGTCAACGATACCACAGCGCCCTTACACACTGCTTGGAACAAAGGCCGAGAAGCGAACGCTTACCTCACCTACCTCATCGACCACTACCATGATCTTCCGGAGACAGTTGTGTTTGTCCATAGCCATCGCAAAGGCTGGCCGCAGGCCTGGCACACCGAAGGGTCCGGGTATGATATCGTTGATAGCTTGCAGCGCCTGAATGTCAGCTATGTGTACCAGGAAGGGTATGCGAACCTTCGATGTAATCTCGACCCGGGGTGCTCAGCGGAGGGACGTATCCAGCCGTACAGGCATGTCAATGATACACATCCGCTACCGCTTGATCAGGCTGCTGAGGTTGCATGGCTTGAAGCTTGGCCACAGCTTTTTCCAGACTCACCAGTGCCGGAGGAGATCGCTGCACCATGCTGCGCCCAGTTCGCCGTCTCCCGCGAACAAGTCCGAAAGAGATCTCTTGCAGAGTATCAAAGGTTCCACGCCTGGCTGATGGAAACGCAACTCTCAGACGACATCAGTGGAAGGGTAATGGAGTACGCTTGGCACATCATCTTCGGGAAAGAGGTAGTACAGTAAGTTCACCTACGCCCTGCTATGACTCCTAAGATCACCGGCTGACTTACCACGCTATCAGCTGCCCAGCCTTGTATACATGCAGGAACCTTCTATATCACAGCCCTGAGCAGCAAGTCGTAGGCTCATCGGCGAAGCCAGCCGGCGGCAAAGAAGCCAATTAGTGACCAAAGAAATGCTTCATCGCCCCCAATGCATCTCCACTCACCGCCAATTGCGGCGTCGGCATCCTGTCCTCCTCAGGCGCAGGTGGCCCAAAGACGGGCTTCCCATTCACGATCGCGATGCCTCCAAGCTTCTCAGCTTCCTTCTTTTCCCGCCTCAACCGTACCAACTCATCGAAGTCCGCGGCGTTCCTCAGCTTGTTCAATTCTTCTTCGTACTGCGGAAACGTAGCCATGTCAACCCCCATACCACGGTACATACCACCGTCACGCTCGATCTCCTCCAACATGCGGTCGAACTTCGGCAGGAAAACCTTCTTTGCCACTGCCAGGCTATTGCTGTTGAGGAAGTTCATCTCGTCAATAGCGCTTTGGTTGTTATTCGCACTTTTGAGGTGCTCATCGAGAAAAGCACGCAGCTCGTGCACAGCGGGCCCTTGCATTGTTTGGCGAAGCTTCGGGATGGAAGCCCCATAGCTCGTGAGGACGGAGGTGCAGCAGAGCATGCTGAAGGTGTCGACTAGGTGCTTGTTTGCGCTGTTGGTGGACTTGGGCTCTACGTCTAACCTCAGTGTCAGCATCCGAAGCTGGATATGGCCGTCAAGCACGTACTTGTCTTTCGCTCGCTGGTGTCTGTCTCACTAGCAGGTATTCCTTCTTGCTCGCCACCGGGAGACGTTTGACTCTGGCGCTTGACTTGGGTTGGCGTCTCTATACCTTCCTCCTCCTGCACGCTGGCGCGCTTGCTGTCATCCATCTCCCAAGCTGTATGGCTGACACATACGCTTCCTTCAAACGATCTGCGACAGAGAAAAGATTCCGAAGCAACCAGGGGCCTTTGCGTTCAACTTTGCGGTATCATCGACTACCCTCCACGAAGATGAAGATGATTCCACGAAATCGTGAGGTACAAACGGTGCGACTGCTTGGTTCATCTTTGCATGTTCCCGTTGCTAGCCCAGAAGTCCGCAGGCCATGTCTGCAGGGAGCCGTACTGATACTGCCTCCATGCTCGACGGCATCCCTCGTGCCCTGACGGCGTCATCCACGGGATCTAAGCCATCCTCATTGGGTAGGGATGTGGGCAGCAAAGTTAGCTATTGAAATGTTGCTGGCACTCACATTGTCAGTAAAGACCGATGCTGTGAATTCTTACCTATCGCGCGTGTGTCCATCCATGGTCGGCGCAGCTCACGTCTGCAGGCAGCCGGGTTGATGCTGTAAGCTCAACTGCATCACTTGTGCGTGGATGTCATTTATGTGATACAAGCTGTTTGTGGGATCTAGGCCATCTTGGTGGACAGGGACGCGGGCAGCGAAAAAACATTTAGGAGTTTCGCTGGCGCTCATCTTGATGGTAAAGACAGATAAAGTGAAGTCTTACCCCTCACGTATGCATCTGTCCATCGCCGGGACGGGCTGCAGCAGGCCATATGCACAGGGAGCCGAATTGATACTGTACGCTCCGCAGCGTCGCCGGCGTCGGCACCGCTGATGGGAGTCCGGGAGAAAGGAAAGGATTACCTCTTGCACGATGTTGAATGCGGTCCTTACCACTGCAGGCTCCTCCGCCATCTATGTGGTCGCCGGAATGATTGATCACATCCTAACCCCGAAGTCCCGCCGTGAAGGTATATATATTAGCAAATCATTCGTACCCAGCCTACCCACAGAAACCACCAGGGGGCCGCCGTCGGCACGGCGGGCGCGCTCAACCTTTTGCTCTTCTCACTTCAGGCTGACTGCTGAGCTTTACTATCCCTCATTCCTTTTGCAGGTCCGTTGCATTCAGATAGATAAATCCCGTAGCAATCGATCATACTGCGAAAGGCATCACGAGCATCGTACACGTTCTGTATACCTATCAATTCCCATAGGCACTCGTTCAAAGCCTCAAAGCATAGCCTTAGGCATAAACTTCATAGCCTGCCTCACGCCCAAATCATTCAGCACTTCCTCTGCTCCACCGAGGATGGCGTCGAATTTGTAGGTCCTGTTTTAACATATCAGCAACCGCTCTTGAATGATCTCCGGGATCCCGATGAATCGTAGCTATGTGACTTACCGATGGAACATCTCCACAACTTTCCCCATCCCTCCTTGAGTAAGCCCACGGCCTCCGAAGATGTTGGTCGCCTCATCCGCGATCTCATGCGCAGACCTCGTGCAGAAAGATTTGAGAAGACCGATAGGACCGGAAAGGTGTTTCGATTGGTCGTCGTAGGAGAGGTGCGTCATTTGATAAGTAATCTGTTCCAACCAGCTCTGGTTGCTCTCGACGAGGGAGATGATGCGGGCGAGTTTCTGTCGGATGACCGGCTGAGATATGAGAGGTTTGCCGAAGACCAGGCGCTGATGACTCCACTTCAGGCACTCTTCGAGCACTGTCCGGGACCAGCGAGAGACCATGCAGGCCATCATCCACCTTTCGTGGTTGAAGTTCGAGAGGATGACTACGATGCCCTTGTCTTCTTGGCCGAGAAGGTGGTTCCGTGGGACTTTGACGTTGTCGAATTGGATGTACGTCGTCGCTGCCGCTGTCGAGTAAGAAGTCTTGATCAACTTCGTCTCCACCTCTCCAGATTCCGGATGCCGCGGGACCAAGATGACGGAGAAGCCTTTCTTGGTTTTGCAGCCCGTAACGAAGTAATCGGAGAACATGCCGTTGGTGATCCATTTCTTTGTGCCGTTGATGATGTAGTGTTTCCCATCTTCACTCACTTCCGCGGTTGTCTTGATGCCCGCGACGTCCGAGCCGGCGAAGGCTTCCGTGATGGCGAGAGACATCTTCTTCTTCCCACTCAATACCTCCTCCGTGACCTTCTCTTGAAGCTCTTTGTCGTTCAGCCATTGCCGAACGGCCGTCAGGGAGATGGTCATGCCCGCCATATTCCCGTCTTGGAAGCCGCGGGAGTTATGGCGGGTAAGTTCTTGCGAGACGATGAGGTCATGGAAATAGTCGTAGTCCTTTCCGTCGACCACGCCGCCAAGGAGTTTGCGGTTGTGGAGATGTTTTCCTGGGCCGAGACGCATGGCTAGGATGTTGGCTTCGGCCATTTTGTCTATCAGTTCTTGACTGATGAACGTCCCATCCTTCTCCTTTTGCTGGGCTTCGGGCGTGATGTGTGTTTCTACGAATACCCTCATTGCCTTCTGCAGTTTGCGATGGCTCTCGTTGTAGTACGGCGAGGTAAACTGCGGTGTCAGCCATAGCGGCTCGGCGTAGGGGACTTTGCTCAGGTCGCCAGGTTGGGGGTCGATGACTTCGGACTTCTCGTTCTCGACCGTGCCGATGCAGAGGTCGGAGTACTGCTGCAGGACTTCGTGGCGGTGGAGGTTGTAGAACGCTTCGGTGGCATCTTGGCCGGCGTACTGGAGGAGGACTACTGAACCACCTGGGTGCTATGTTTATGCATAAATGTGTCAGCAAGCTCTCGTCTGGCTGCGTTAGAGATGTCCCGTACAGCATCAACGAACTCGGACAGATCGTAGATCTTGTGGTCGACAATGACCCAGAGGTCTTCCTCCGAGGTGTGCTTCGCGACCTCTTGTCGCGTCAAGGGGGCCATGGTGGGTGCGTTGATATCGTTTGTTCAGATGTGGGTGAGTACAGCCTACTAAGATCTTGTAGGCTCTGCCGTCTGGATGTTGTCAAGGAGGACTCCATCGTTGTCGATGAACAGTAGATGGAACACCAAACTCTCACGAGATGCCGAGGTTCAGATGGAAAGCTAATATCCGCTCAATCGCCGAGGCGGCTGAGAACTCCTTCTGTGACCTCTCACTCCTCTCCATCCTCCTTTGGGACATATCATGCATACATCTTTAAGCACTAAAGATCGAAAACAATCTGCTCGGACAAGCATAAACGTAGTAGGCCCCAGCAGACTTGATGCAGATCAGACGTTCAAGGACAAGGTACAGCAAGGTCCGCAATCGCAATGAGGAGGGCTGACTGCAAAGCGACCCTCTTTTCAATGTCTTACTCCTCTCCTCTCAAATTCCTTCAGCACTCACTCTCTCACGCCGATTGCTATCCTCAATTGTCAGGCCAATATGACTAAACCACACATCATCCTCGTCCACGGAGCTTACCACACAACCTGGTCCTGGCACCTCCTCCGCCCCCACCTAGAATCCGCAGGCTACACAGTCTCAACCCCTCAACTCCCGTCCGCAGGCCAAAACATCATCAATGGCAGTCTCGCAGAAGATACCGCAGTCATCAAAACCACCATCGAAGAAGCCGCCCAGACTTCCGATCGCCTGCTCATCCTCTTCCACTCCTACGCCGGAATCCCAGGCTCAGACGCCGTAGCTACACTCTCTGCCTCCACCAAAGCGAAGATAGTCCGTCTCATCTACCTCGCCGCCTTTGTTATCGAGCCAGGAACCTCCCTCACTAGCCCTAATGGAGGCAAAACCGCACCCTGGAGCTACCGTGAGGGCCCTACTCTCTCCGTACCGGACCCTATGGAATGTTTCTACCACGACGTCCAACCCTCTTCTTTGGCACGAGAAGCTTGTGAGAAGGTGGTGAAGCAAGCTTACCAACCTATGGCTGATGAGGCGAAGCATCGGGGATGGAAGGAATTTCCAGTAACGTATGTGTTTTGTGCGGACGACCGTGCGGCGCCGGTTGAGAGGATCAAGACGAGGGTGAAGGGGTTGATTGAGGCTTATGGGATGGAAGAGAGGTGGGAATTGCTTACTGTGGAGAGTGGGCATAGTCCGTTTTTGAGTATGCCGGGGGAGTGTGCGGGGATTATCCGGAGAGCGGGTGGGGAGGAGGGGATGTAAGACTGTTTCCCGCCCTTCTGCTGAGGTGAAGGGGACGATGTGCTGATATAAGGGGTCTAGCATCCTTGACCACACAGTTGTCGGTGAGAGCGTGGGCGGCGACAACAAGGTAAAGCCTTCATTACCCAATCCATGGCATGGGTGGCGAGGCCTACGTACTGATATGTGTACAGTACGATCAACACGGCTATGTGATTCAGCCACAGTAGCTTTCGATACTGCGCAGCGCTGTTCTGAACTGACTTTGCTTCTGCGTTGGGTTGTTGTCTCCTGGAACAGTACCATGAACACTTGTCGGATACAGGCGGTCGCGGATGATTACAGGCTGTTGATGAAAGGGGATA
>JAKLLW010001893.1:0-10874 GCA_022814695.1 Neocatenulostroma microsporum | reverse complement strand
GGCTGGCAGTCTGGTCCTACACTACAGGCCGATGGTACCGCCAACGTTGGCTTGTACGATCAGAGACTCGCTTTGGAATGGGTCCAGGAGCACATCGCCAAATTCGGCGGCGATCCCAACCGTGTCACTGTCTTCGGAGAATCTGCTGGTGGCGGCAGTATCATGCATCAAATGACCGCTTACGGAGGTACCAAAGGGCCAGCGCCATTCCAGCAGGCTGTTCCGCAAAGCCCAGGTTTCTTGCCAGTGGTGTCAAACCAGGTAGAAGAGCAGACGCTTGAGACGTTCCTTGCTCTACTGAACGTTACGACGCTTGAGCAAGCACGCCAATTGCCGTTCTCTGCGCTTCAAACGGCCAACATCATTCAAGTGGGCGCCGCTCCTTACGGATCGTTTACGTACGGTCCTACTGTGGACGGCGACTTCGTTCCTGCTTTACCAGGGGAGCTACTCTTACATGGCCAGTATGATAAGAGCATCAGGGTGATGGTTGGCCACAATGCCGATGAGGTAATTGACAGTGTTACCAAGCAAGCGATGTATCGTGCTAACGGAGACAGGGTCTGCTCTTTACATCACCCTTCATTCAAAACGACACTGCATTCGCCGCTCAGGTAGAGATGTCTTTGCCTACAGTCCGCGCCTGGCCAAGTGTGCTCCAGTACATCACGAACACACTCTATCCGCCCGTGTTCGACGGCTCTCAAGCTATGAATTACACCAACCAGATCGCACGCGCGGCGGCTCTTACGAGTGAGCTAGTGTTCACCTGCAACACGTTCTACCTGGACAAGGCGTACGGAAACAACACTTACGCTTATTACTTCACCGTTCCACCTGCGCTACATGTACGTTTGCCTGACAACGGCTTTCTCGGACCACGACTGACAATTGATAGGGCCAAGATATCCCATACACCTATTACAACGGACAGTCAGCCTCAGTCTTGAGCGCACCACTTGCCATGGCATTGCAGGAGTACATCACCAGTTTCGCGATGACTGGCACACCAAACGAACCTGGTGTGCCTTACTTCAGCATGTATGGCAGTAACGCCACGGTGCAGGATCTCAACATCACTGGCATCTCGCAGGTGATGGATCCGACGGCGAACTACAGGTGCAACTACTGGCAGAAGGCACTATACGTCTGATGGGCACGAGAGCAGTGTACAGAACAGTCGTAGTAGAAACCACATAGCCACAAAGAACAATGTAATGTCAACGATCTCGACTTTTTCGTTGACAGTGGTGGAAACCATGAGCATGCGGCAGTACCAAATTTGTAAATGTTCCGACAGCGGTGACAGCTCTATGTAGTCCCCTGTAGCAGTCAACGGCAACAGATGAGACACTCTCGGCCTGTGTATGGAAGTATGGAAGTAACGATGCCGAGATGACGAGGAGCTACCACAGCTGTACCTCAGTGATGACAATTGTTTACACGAGGCGAGGAAGGAAGTCAGGAAGTACATGGGCAGAGGATGAGCGAAACAACATCTTGGGGCGACGAGGAGGTCAAATGAACCTGTGGCGGATGACAAGCACATGAGACTGGGAACAGTGAGATCGCTGCAACCTGATACCGTTGCTATTCGCTATCGCTCCCCGCTCAAAGGCGGTGCTCAAATTGCCTCCTCTCGGCCCGCAGGCTCACATCCTCCCATCATGCAAAGCTGAACATCATCGCCAAAGCGACGACACCCATCAAGCCCATGCCAGTGCTGACTGCAGCAGCAGCACCACTCATCGGGTTGCCCGGGTAGTTGGCAGTCGGGATTGCTGGACGGCTGAAGGTCGCTGAGTAGCTGGAGGTCGTTGGGTGGGAGGAAGGCGACCCCATAGGCATCTGGCTGGTGGTCGAGTTGGAAAAGAGTGCCGTCGATGCCATCGAGGTCCAGGCGGTGCCGTTGATTGGAGCGGAATATGTGGAGCAGCCGCCGGTCGACATGGGTGGGAGGAGTAGTGGAGTGGTCGCCGGCATCCCAGTGCTGTAGCTTGCTGTACCGACGGACGCCGTGGGCTTGTAAGCGGTTGGCATGCTTGGGAAGACCGGAGTGGAAGTTGTCGGCATCCCAGTGGTGCCGCTTCCGGTACTGTTGCGGGGAGCGGAAGCAGTGGGCTTGTAGGCGGTTGGCGTGGGTGGGAAGACGAAGGGAGACGTTGCCGGCATCTTCGTCGTGTAGCTTGCTGTACCGTTGGCTTGGCCGGGCGCTGTGGGCTTGTAGACGGTTGGCAAGGTCGAGATCATCGGAGTTGGCAAGGTCGGGAAGATCATCGAAGCTGAGGCGACCGCTGGTGGTTGGTAGACCTTTGTCGTCGTAGAGTAAACCGGCAGCGTGGAGGTCATCGTCGTGCATGAGACGCTCTCGTCGCTCCCGCTGATGGCTGACGGGCAATAAACGCTGGTGGAGGTCGTGGTGGTCTTGATGGTCGCAGTCGACACGGGGATCGCAGCACACTAGTCTGGAATCGTGGCGATGGTGACGGTGACGGTGGCTGTGAAGTGCGTTGCGTTGTACATTGCGTCCGCGCAGCCTGCAGAAGTAATTAGCGGGTGCCAGAAGCAGTTGAGAACAGGACTCTCATACCGAGAAGACCGGCGGTCAGCATTGTGGAGGTACGCATCTTGTATTGGATGGTATTTGTTGCTCTCGTGTATGTTGCTGGTATCGTATGCTGTATGGGGATACGTGAGCTGCTTTGTGAAATGTTTGTGAGAAGAAGAAGAAGAAGAAGAAGAAGAAGAAGCAGAGAGGTGAGGAACTGAAAGCTTTTGTGCGGGCATTGTTTACTCTCGACCCTGAAGAAGGTGCTTGAGTATGCAGCACCACCTTCCGCTGCTTGTCCTTGGCTGCAACATCGGGGAACGAAGCAGGGTGACTGCCGCTGGCGGTTGCATCTCGAAATTGCCAAAGCTGCCTAAAATAGTCAGGAGCTGTGCTGGCACTTTCAAAGCCATCCTGGATGGAAAGTGCTCTGCTCTGTGTTACGAAAGAGGTGCAGAGATGCACCAGGAGTTGCAGAGCCATCTCCGAACGGCATGACCTGCCATTGCTAGTCAGACGTGGTGCTGGCAACTTCTCACATTTTGATCAGGTTGGGAAGTGCTCCGGGTCTTCTTTCTCGATCCTGAGGCAATTGCTTCGGGCTCATGTGTGAGTTCGAGATGTCGGAGAAGGCAGCAGAGAGAGCACCTGCTTCGAGACTGCTCAACTGCTTGACGTGCAATAGCGTCTTCGCTCGTCAAGTGTTCAGCTCAGCATCATGTCAGTATGGAAGGTGTAGTTGCAGCCTCGCCGGAACAGACTCCGTAGCCCTGAGATCAGCGTACTCACTCCCACAGCTAGGTATCCAGCCATCTCGTAGAAGGTGAGAGAAGAAGACTTCAAACATCGATCGTCTCCTCTTCCCTCTCGCTGCCCAGTGAATGTACAGAAGTGAATGATGAAGTTGATGCCTGGGTGCCTGGGTAGTCTGCGAGCTCGGAACATCCCGCTCGTTCCTTCCCTCTGTATTTGTTTGTGTACGTCACGTAATCTCCGCCGTTTTGCCGCCTTCCACCTTCCCTCAACAAACTCGCCAACTTACAAAACTCGCTCTCTTCCTCCCAACATCCAACCTTCGTCACTCGCTTTCTATCACACACATCTTCGTCGCCAGCAGACCACTCTCGTTGATATTCCCAGCTCACTGACACGAAAACAAACACCGTCGACAAGATGCAGTTCAAGCAAGTCACCGC
This sequence comes from Neocatenulostroma microsporum, assembly GCA_022814695.1. Classification (NCBI taxonomy): domain Eukaryota; kingdom Fungi; phylum Ascomycota; class Dothideomycetes; order Mycosphaerellales; family Teratosphaeriaceae; genus Neocatenulostroma; species Neocatenulostroma microsporum. Next base: position 7,130 of record JAKLLW010001893.1, on the reverse strand, counting down.
CGCCATCATTGGCGCAGCCGCCGTCGCGAGCTCTGCTGCCGTGGAGAAGCGTGCCATCGGTAAGTCTTCACTCAGCATCTTGCTCATTCTCCTTGTACTGACAGTATCGCAGCCGCTGAGGAGTCCACCTCCAGCGTCAGCATCGCGACCGTCGTCGAGACCGCGACCGCGCACGTCTACCCTGCCGAGTCCATCTCGACCGTCTACTCAACCACGGAGGTCACAGTTCTCAGCTGCCCAGGCTCCGTCACCAGCTGCCCACTCTCCGGCTCGGCTTCCATCTACACCTCGGCCGTGGCGGTGTCCACCACAATCTGCCCGCTCACCCTGACCTCGTACGGCTCCGCGACTGTCACTCCATCAAGCGGCATCCTGCCACCGACCAGCAGCTCTACCGCTGGTGCGGTCACCGAAGGTCCATCGAGCACCCCGGCCATCACCAGCACTGTCACCATCACCTCCAGCTACTCCTCGACTGTGACAATCAGCTCGGCTTCCAGCATGGTCACCACTTCCAGTGCGTCGCCATCGGCAACTGCGGGTGCTGAAACCGGCAGCTCAAGCAGCTCGGTCACTGCTAGCTCTTCGTCCGAGTCGAGCACCTCCAGCCTGGCTGCAGGTGTCCCAAGCACCGGTAGCAGCGCGAGCGGTGCGGCTAGCGGCAGCTCGCTATCGTCTGCCTCAACCATTTTCTCCTACTCTGCTGTGACGACCATGACCGCTTCGCTTCCAGAGTCAGCAGGTGCTGGCAGCACATCTGCCTCCACCACTCACTCGTCGTCCACCATCACGGCTACGATCACCAGCACTCAGATCGTCTCGTTGGCGACCAGCACCATGAGCTCCAGCTCCTCTTCGCTGACCGGCATCGAGAACGTAAGCTACATCATCTACTCACTTGTCAGTACCCCAAGCTGACCTCTTGCACAGAACGCGACCATGACATCTGCGGCGCCGGTCTACTCCAGCCTTGTACCGTACGTCCCGGCTGCCGGAGCGACTAGCAGTAGCAGCAGCAACGAGATCGGTGCTGTCGGAGCCACGGGCGCCTCAGCCAGCGGCGGCATGCCGATGCCCACCACCAACGGCACCCTCGCATCGCCGACCCTTGCGACTGCCAGCCCGAGCGTCACTCCCTTCACCGGTGCCGCCACGCAAGAGGTGCACGGCGAGAGGATGCTTGGCTTCGCCATTGCGTTGCTGTTTGCCGTCCTGCTCATCTAGAGCTCGACACCACAACATCTGCAGTGCTTGGTCTGCAGATGAGCTTCGACAACCGCTTGCGTGTTTCAACACCGCAACGCCCGCCAGCAACGACTAACACGCGATGCATGTGCTAGGGATTGCAGCTTACGGGGTGTATATGTTCAGCGGTTTCTTGCTTTCTTCTGAAGAGTTGGGTCGAGTTGATACACATGTAAGATAGTATGAAAAGTGCTTGCGGTAATAAGAGTGTGCTTTGCCTTGCGGTGTTGTCCTTCAGCTGCTACCCATCGTCTCTCACTCCCCAGCCCATGGCCACTCCTACGCTTGGCAATGTCTGCCCTTTTACCACCATCGGAAGGGCTACGGAGTCGAATGGAAAGGTTGGCATGTAGTTGGGAGAGGGAACCTCCTGTGCTCGGAAGGGAGACTGGCTGCCATGCTCATACCTCCTGCCCCTTTTGTACATCTGGTCACGTTCACAAGAACTCAATTGGGGTGGTGATGAGGTCACTCTGTAAACATGAACAAGCCATTGGCCTTAGTCTTGCGACCATGTCTCCCATCTGGCTACCTTTTACCTTTGAAGCATCGTCCGACAGACATCGCGACCCTGGTTGACAGCACCCACCATGGCAGTGCCACCCTTCCACCGCCTCCTAGCCTGGTACAGCAACCAATCCGATCTCCCAAACACTCAAACCCTCCGTCTCACGGACTCTCTACGTGGTAATCTCGCTCTCGGGCTGGACTTTCCTGTCGCTCTTGCCGTAGCTGTTGGACGGCATCTCTACCTCCGCAATACCAGCTTCCTGTCATTGAACATCCACGTCCCTTCCGTTTCTGTCAAGAATACCTTGCTGGATGGTATACCGATAGATGAGAAGAAGAAGTACACGCGTGGAGAGATTGTTTCGGCTGCGAGGCAGAATGGTTTGATGGGGCAGATTGATGCGTTGGGCTTATGGGCTTTGGCTGCTGATGTTGGGGATGGGAGGTTGAAGGGGAGCGACGTTGTGGCTTTTCAAAGGGGTACATTGTTCGACAGCCTTGAGCGAAGACGGAGGGACAGGAGTCAAATACTGCCTTTGTGGAGAGGTGGACCGATCAGTGTAGCTGGGCACTCTTGGTTTGTTAAAACATTGTTTGATGTGGATGTCTATCGGGCGAATACCAAGGACGACTGAATACCGTGCAAGCAATCTGCAATGTTCCTGGACGATCGTGCACCACCTGGTAGCAGTTCGAAGTGTTGGTCTCGAGAGACGACGTTTCTGAGCAGCCTCGCGACTTCCTCGAGATGTACGATCGGCGATGGCAGCAGTGCACCGGCATCTGACGAACAGAGGGTATATCAATCGAGGGCACAAGCTCGACTGGACCTTTACCATCTTCACACACTGTGGAGTGTGTCACGCCGCCAGTGCGGTCATTCTCCGTACGCAATTTGGGCAGAAGTGTTACGCATACGCCGGTCGCCACTACACCGTGGTTCTAGTGACAGTCAACCATTCTGAGGCACAAAGGTGCGCTGAGCGTCGATGAGCTGGTTCGGACCTCTTGGAGACCGTTCGAAATTCATCGAGGGGAAGCCGGTAGTACGACCGACTTCGCCATCACTTCGAACCAAGCTTTTAGATCTTCGTACTGGAGCGTGATAGGAGACTCAAGCGCTCGATGCCTTGTACATAATTTACCGCTTCAAGTGTGTCGGCTGTAGGAGATTGTGGAAAGAAGCTCGTCCGGTATCATGCTTCTACTATAGGCACATGTTCCCAATGACGTACATTCACTCGTGCGTCGCAATTTCAAGAGAGTGCAGACATTTCAGTCTTCTTCCGAACGGTGACTGATACTGCCTGCACCGCAAGTACAAGAGGAGGCGCAGGAAGATCAGCCTGCATGATCATGCAGCCAAGCCAAGCCTTCACGCCCCGAGCTCTGCAAGCTGCAAGCGCATGCATCAGGCTTGGGCTGTGTACACGCAACGTCCATTTTCAGCTCATCTAGCTTTCTCGACATTTTGATCACACTGCACGAAGCACAGGATGGATTCCGGCCGCCATGAAATCGACGAGTACTATGAGCTTGACATCACGGAGGCCCAGGACAACCATGGTCAGCCTCCATCAGTGCTAGATGCAATCGCACCCAATCGCACGAGTTCAGCGCCGGAGAGCACGGTTAGCTCTTCAAGATGGCCGACGAGACTCTTCCGCCGAGTCGTTGCCATCTTGATGCCTTCAAGTTCTGAAAAGGACCCGACCGATGACTTCTTGAAGGCTGTGTATCATGAGCGACTTCCAAGCGGTTACCCTCAGGTAGCTCAATTTCTGGCTAGCTTTGACGATTTTCTGGTGTGTCGACGGTTCGATGAGCTCCGCATACGAGCTTTGCTATTTCGACAGCAAGAGCTGCATGCGTTGGAGAAGAAGTTGATCAACTCTGAGCACGTTGCCGAGTATGATTACCCAGACGCACTCTTCGACGGAGAGCAATATCTCACAGGCGAACGTGCGGTGTTGATGAGAGAGATTGAGGAGAAGTTGAAGGTATAGGACGACCTCCTTGTCAGACAACGCACGATCAGGGACTACCCACGAGCATCCAGAAGGAATTGGACGTCGATAAAGAAGTGGTTGCAAAATGAAATGCCCTTATCAGAGGAAGACATGAGCGCATATGGCCGAGTACACGATCTTGTGGCGCTTGCGAACCCTAGAGCCCATGAGTCGTTAACTTATGCTGTCGAGACGTTTGTCTTCCGTCTACCCAGCCATTTTCGCAGCTTATTCAGCCAGCCATTCATCAGGCAAGATCCAACGATTGTCGCCTTCAACGAAAAGCGGATACAGGCCGTCATAGACTTCATCTTACGATGCTTCACAACGACTGTCATCGTGGGTCTGCTCATGGCACCCGTCATTATCCTGGTCGAGCAGAGTGTGAAACGCGCTACTGCATTGGGAGTGATTGCCGGCTTCACGCTTTGCTTCAGCGCCGCAGTCAGTCTCCTCACGGATGCGAAACGGCAAGAGAACTTTGCAGCGACAGCAGCGTACTGTGCGGTTCTTGTGGTGTTCTTGGGCAACCTGCAGACCACGGTGGCGGCTTAGTCAGCTGCGAAGCAATATGAAGAATTAGTCCTTGCTGGCTGAGCCGTCGATACGGGTATCTGCTGGAGGGTGATACTTGACGGACGCGCCGCATCAGGATGCTGTGTTTTTGTATACGAATCCGCCGAGTGCGGTTGGGTTTTGGTATGCTTTGGAGGATTGCACGGTACAGACTACCTCCTTCTCATGCGCACCTACGAATCATGTGAGAGTCACGTGTATGGCTGTAAATGACTCGGGGAAGCTTCTGCGGAGCGCCTAAGGACAAAGTGCAGAAATCCTACAGATTGGCGTTCGCGACCCTCCAAAAACGGTACACTTTTGCGTACAACACAACAACGAGCGTAGGTATCGAGAAACAAAGAAAACGGTTCCTAGAAAATGGCTAACTATCCCTAGAACACAAATTTAACGATTCGTTTTCGCGAAGCAGCGAGTTTTGTGCTCGGTAAACGAAGATGTCAGATTGGCATTCGCGCGCGAACGGCTTCCTCTCGGTCGCAAGAATAGAACAACAACGTACGATTTCCGTACTACGCTTTCGACGAGCTCCGAGTACGTATCGAGAAGACGACGCTCGCCAAAATCGGTATTCGGAAAGAGTACTTCTTCGTAGAGATGTTGCGACGGAGGGGAAGTGCTACGAGTCCCTACGGTTCCCCTCGGTAGGAAGATCTCTACGAGAACGTACTCTTTTGTCTTCGCTTCTTCGAGGAGCTCCGAGTAGGTATCGATACGACAAAGCTCGTTAAAAAACATCTATGTATATAGGCAGTCTTAGTAGTATTGTCACGATCGAGGGCAAATCCCGCCTACACGAAGCGTAGATTGGCCGAAAGCCTACATACTGGCTTCAGACCCTTGCGGCCGTGGCTGCGCCACAAAACAATAGCCGCAATCGGTCTGAACGGGAGATAGGGTAGAGAATGGATGTTTGTCTTTTGCGGCTGGTAGTCATAGGCGGGCGCCGATTAGAGATCGGTTTGTGCGGAGTGAAGACGGGAAGGGCACGACGTTCGCTCCAAACACCGGGAGTCAATGGCCCAACAGCGCCTGAATCGCAAATGACATCAAGTGGAAGCGTAGAAGTGCGATTTGAGAAGGCAGTAGATTGCTGCGCTTACTGACAACTTCTACCGCATCCTGACCTGCACCTACTCCACAACTCTCTTGTCCTCATCGTCATCTTCAAGCGTTATCAGCTAGATAAGCATACCGCTCAATCTCTCCTCTCCGCCACTCACTAGCAAACGTCTCCATCACACCCTCCCACAACATGCCCACCACCTCTCCCGGGCTGCCTGGCCCAGCATTCACCCAATCGCACAAAGTCCCAAGCGATTCATGTAGATCTCCGTTACCCTCCCAGCGATTCCTCCACCCGCCATCCATGCCCTCTGCCGCACGACGCCATGTACGGTTGAGTAAGAGCTCCACCCAATCTGGGCAATCATTCTCAGCGATGTACTCGTGCACGGCAAGGATGCACTGATTGAAGACGGCTTTGGCGTAGAAGTCTTTGTTGCGCCTGGGCGGGTGGAAGTCCATGAGCTGGACGTTGTCGGCTTTGTTGGTGCGTTTGTGGCCCCAGGAGTGGATGCGATTAAAGGGGGTGACATCCCAGTTGATCGCGTCACTGTAGATGATGAATGAAGAAGCAATTTCTCTGCGTACCTGGGTGACCGTCATATGGTCTCCCGGTTCGCGAGCGGCGTTCGTAGCTCTCACGATCGCTTCGTCGAGGTACTCTTCGGCGATGCAGAGGAGATTGGCGCCGTTGATGTCTCGTGGGAAGTAGGTGAGCAGGACCTCGAGCTTGCCGTGAACATGCTCGAGCATGCTGTACCGGCGCAGCCATTCTGGCTTAGCAAACAGTGGTGCCTCCGTGCTACTATTCGGCACCTTCCACGGTGCTGCCGGATCGTACGTGGGCTCTCTAGCTTGAGGCACTTCGCCCGGTAGCACTTGCCCGGTCTCGCTCCCATGCCGCCTAGGCGAATACGACTGGCGCGCATTGTAAGGGGCAGGAGTACCGCGCGAAGGATGTTGCGAAGGCGGGGCCGGCAATGCTAATGGTGCTGGCGATGGCGAGTAGTAGCTCTCGGGATGTCCTTGGGCCTGCTGATAGCCCGGAGGTCCATTGTAGCCATGGTGATGTTGTTGCGGTTGCTGATGGTCATACCCATGGTACCTCAGGTCGCCAGCATGCCCTGGGTCCCATGGATCGTGAGGTGGCGGTTGAACGGGGTCATGCGGCTGGTAGGGATCTTGTGCAAACGATGGTAGCGGTGCTCCATAGGAGGTGTAGGATACCTCAGAGCGCCTGTAGGTGACCGGAGCGTTTGCGAACGCCGGTTGCGGAGGTGGCGGGCGGGGTGGAAGGGGGTGTGATTGGTGTGGTTGGTGTGGGTGATGTGCATTGCTGTGCTGGCGGTTCGGCTGCTGATGCCAAGGTGGCTGGTTCTGGTACGCCATCGGCGCAAGGAAGGCACGAGAGTCGCAGCGGCAGTTGAGTGTACGTTTTGCCTATCGTTGTCTGAGATTGTTTGCTTGTTCGCGAGAAGATTAGGCAACCATGCATTTGGTGGTACGTGCATCGCAGATACTCATTCACATCCATTCGCATGCGATGTCGGATGCATATAGTTGATCGCGACAGCATTCGGTTGGGCTTGCAATTGATGCCTACACTTTTAGCATATACCAAGCTACAGTGCCATCCCAGTTCATGAATTGCCACAACGCTACCAAGCCTTCGTCAACCTCCGCACACCATCCTAGTCTCCGCCACCGCAGTCAATGCCCAGCATG
>JAKLLW010001892.1:0-10879 GCA_022814695.1 Neocatenulostroma microsporum | reverse complement strand
CGCCTTTTGGGTTCGGTATAAGCAGAGTATCGCCCTATTGGGGCGGGCCAGACTTTGTTGTGCCGATTGGGCAGGCGAAATACTTATCCAATATCACCCTACATGAGGAGTATCTGCCTGTGACTGTCGATATCATGGCGGCTAGAGGATGCGATGGTTTGATATTTGGGCTAGTGCAGGATCTGGTAAAGGCTGGGATACTGGAACCGAGTATAGCTGGGTATAGCGATGTTGATGGCGGGCAGATACTGTTTAGGAGAGAGGCATGGTTGGTGTAGACAACGGTGATTGGAAGGCCAAATTCGGAGAGTACCACTGTTGAATACCGGCTGTAAGTCAACGTCTCCTATACAACAGTCGCATCTACACCTTGTCGACCTTGTTCACAAGGACTTTGACATGATCTCCCGTTTACTGCTCGTCGACGACGTGCCGGAGGCGAGTACAGCAGCAAAGAATGTAACCACCGCGAGAGAGATCTCAGCGTGGAGAGCATCAATATTGCTGAATCTTTGTCACGCCAAAAGCAGTCGCTCTCGAGAACTGTGAAGGGCAAGACCATTACCCAGGGAGCGGTATACGGCTCAAGGGACTTTCAGTAAAAGTCCTATGTTGTGGACCCAAGCCATTGGAGACCAACAGCATTCCTGGTGTTCAAAGTGACTGTTGACAGCGGTAGCGATGTACCGGTTTACACCGCAGCGATAGGCCCCACTGGCTGACCGTCAGTGAGCCTGGCCTTGCCACAGCAAGGGCGAATGAAATTCTTGATGGCCGATCCGGCATTTCAAACTCTGCACTACTCACAAGGTGACTGACGGCGAAAGGCCTGTATAGGAGCTTGTGGCGGTATCAAGCCGCTGAGAACGCTGCACTGCATTCTAATACGGACTCTTGGCTATCTAATTATGGTGGACCATGTGGTGCCTAATGAGCTCTTGCGGCATCTGGGACACCAATCTATCAGCCACTCTTGCACCAGCTCTCGGCTACCAGACTCAGTCTTGCGACTCCTCCGATCCTCGCAAACTGCCCCAAACCTCCTCCTTCCACTTCACAAACCACGCATTCGTCTCATCATGGTACCTCTGAATCACGCTTTCAAGCGACTTCGGCGCTCCACCGAGAACCACCAGGTCTTCCTCAATGCCCATCACTAATTCCACCGGCAGCTTCATGCCGTCGCCGATAGTGAAAACGATGTGCTCAGCTTTTGGTGTAACATTCTCATCCGGCCAGAAGACGTAGTGTTGCTTGATGCGTGCTAAAGAATGAGCCCACTTCGCCCTGTCCTTGTCTGTGTCTGCGATGGGCGGGAGGAGGTTGAAGCCTCGAATGTGTTCGACTACGATTGTGAGCTTAGCCTGACGTTGTGCAAGCGTATAGGGAGGTGGTCGATTATTAAGGTTGGTGAGGGTCGGAGACAAGCGGTCTTCATGTACTGGTAAACACCGGTGGACTTGATGTCGGCACCGCTTGTGCAGTGAAGAAAGGAAGTTGAACGTTGGCACTCTGACGTCGGCCAATTCGTGAATGCACCTACCGGGATGCAGACCTTTGCATGTGAATGCCAAGCGAAATTCATGCACCTTCTGTTTCAGGACATATAAAGCTTACCCCTTCAACATCCAGCATCTTTACATTTCTACGCAGCCACAGAATTTCTGCGCACAAGGTCGAGTTCCGCTGTACAATCCAACAGCAATCATTCCAAAGATCTCGGAGTCACCAACATGTCACCTCTAATCGCCATGCCGGTCATACCAACCAGTTTGCTCTGGACCGCCCTCCCATTCCTCTCCATGATAGCGCTGGCTCTACTCCTCAGGAATCCCAGATTGCTGCGCAAGTTCGAACCGACCAAGTGCCACGTCGCCTTCGGATCACCCGCTCAGGCCATCACCGCTATGCTCGTACCAGTCACCAACGCCGTCGATGAACCCTGTGCTGTATGCAAAGACGACTACACCCGGCCAGTATCGGTTCCCTGCGGCCACATCTTCTGCGAGTAAGTACATTGCTTTGTGGAACGCTTGTAGGCCGTCCGCGAACAACCTCAATACCCGGAGATCGCGGAGACACCTGCTAACCGCTGTCAGATCCTGTATCCGCGCCACCTTCGCTCAGCAAGAGCACTGTCCACTCTGCCAGCGTGTGTTCTACATGACGCCGGAACAAGCAAAGGCGTTGGCGGAGGACGACGAGGACTACTATGCATGGGTGATGTTGCGGGTTCTTGTCAGCCTCCCACTCTTGCTCACCAGGGCAGGCCTCACCCCTCTCAGCAACGAAGCACTGTCCACGATGATCGCATACCGCGTTCTCGAGGCTTGCATGAAAGCCTCGTTCCTGATCATGTAAGCATACTGTTGAAGCCTTCGGAGGCCATCCCATACCGACCAGGGCCCTTGAACACCATTCGAGACTCCTGCTGACTATAATTTACCTTCAGGCTTCACGGATATGGTGTCATGGTCTACTCCAAAGTTGCAATCATTACACCGCACCTGGCGAATTATATGCGGGCTCAACTTTTGTGGGCGACGCTCGTTGTCAGCGTGTCGGTCGCGAACTTGGGCCAGAGGCGTTTGGTTTGACGGTTCGCGCAGGTCTACTGTGCACCTGGATTCCGCTCTTCGGGCAAGCGATCGGTTTATCGTGTTACAAGAGGATTCGAAATGTGCTGAGGAGGCTGGTGGGAATGTGAGCTGGGTAGCTGGTTCGGAGAAAGCGGCAGGCATCCAGGCCAGCGGATGTCCCAACGGAGATGAGCAGAGAAGCGTCATTGATCATGCGCTGAGCTGTGAGCAAGAAGGGGGCATATTGAGAAGAGACCGTCCTATCATCGCCTATCATCGCCTATCAGCTCCTCACAACGCCACATATTCTCGCAATAGCGGACTAGGTTTTCCCTTCCTCCATGAGTGCATGTTGTTTTTGGTAGTTGAAATGCTACTACATTTGCACATCCACCATCTGCTTTGGTGAAGTGATCTCTGAGTCCCTAAATCATGTCCTCATTCGATCTCATCATACCAAAAAGTGCAAGCTCGGGCATGAGCAGGCAGTCTCGTGATTACATACCTCTGTAATGTGTTCTCCCAATACTGGCTTTCCTCTATCGTCTGTGGACCAATACGGCAGCACGAGATCAATTCTATTCTAGGGAGAGAACGGCATTGTTCTCGACCACCAAGCCTTAGTTTACCTCCGCAGCGGATTGCTCGCATTCATGGACTGAGAACTGGCCCAGTCTCAGAGACAATTGCTCTCGCCATCCCCAGGACATGATCCCCTTGCAGTAGTCCGGTAGGCGAAGTAGTAGCTCAGAGCTACGCCGACTCCGGAGAGATGGCGGCAAACTCCAACATCTTCCAGCCCTGGTGGCAAAGCACCGCTGCAAAGCGGATCGTGCACGCCAAATCATCAAGATGAAACAACCAACGGGTATCTTGAAGAAGATCTATAGGAAAGCCGCTCATTACATCATCCCAAGATGCCATCATACATACAATCATATCCTCACAACTTCGCCTCCCTCTGCCTATACATCCTAACAACCGCCAACAGCCCAGCAAGTACCGCCCACCTCGTCCCAGCCCCAACCACGCTCTTGCCCCCCAACCCCAGCACCCACCACACCAACCCCCCTGTAGCATTGCCCTGGCGATCAAAACCCGGCTTCTCATCCTGCATCTTCTTCAATGCCTTCAACTTCTTCTCCGTATAAGGTGGATACCTCACGTCCAGCATGCTCTCAATCCACCCTGGCGTCGTCGTGATCGATCTGCGATGGGTGAAACAGTCGAAAGAAGCTTTGCCGCGGTAGCTCCCGTTCCCAGAGTCGCCTACGCCGCCGAAAGCGAGAGTGGGGATGGAAGCGTGAAAGAAAGCATCGTTCACACTTGCGCCTCCTGAGCGGGTTTGGGCGAGGATCTTATCTGTCTCGGCTTTGGAGCCGAAGGGGTAGAGGCCGAGGGGTGTGGCGTGGACTTCGTTGGCGACGCGGATCGCTTCATCCAGATCCGAGACGGTCAAGATGGGCATCAGAGGGCCAAAAGACTCATCCTTCAACAATGGGTCGTCTGCGCTGTCGACTTGCACGACGGTGGGCTCGAAGAAGAGGGTTTGCTGGTTTGTGTGACCGCCGAAGAGGATTCTGCCTTTTGTGCTGTCGAGCATGTCTTTGAGGCGGAGCCATTGCCGTTCGTTGACTATCTTAGCCAAGTCCTCGCTGGCTTCGGCGCCCTTGGGCATGAACTCTTTCAACGCTATTTCCAGCTGCTGGATGAACGCCGGCAAGATCTCTTTGTCGACCAAGATGTAGTTCTGGCTCACGCAGACTTGTCCAACATTATGCAGTTTCGCCCACAACAGTCTGCGTGCCGCCAATCTCGGGTCGGCGTTCTTGGTCACAATCGCCGGGTTCCTTCCTCCCAGCTCAAGCGTGACCGGTGTCAGAGTCTCGGCAGCTTTCTTAGCAATGATCTTGCCGACAGTGGCATTGCCAGTATAGAAGATCTTATCCCACTTCTGCTCCAGCAAGGCTGTAGTCTCCGGGATCCCACCCTGTACTACCTGATACCCTTCCGGGTCAAGAGATTGAGAAATAACATGCTGCATAATCCTCGCCGCATTCGGCGCATTTTCACTCGGCTTCAACACCGCCGTGCAACCCGCCGCTATCGCCCCCACCAACGGCCCAAGAGCAAGCTGGTAAGGGAAGTTGTACGCTCCAATGATCAACACCGCCCCCAAAGGATCCTTGCGAATCTTCGGCGACATGAACTTATTCGTCAGACTGATATCCTCGGCACTCTCATCTTTCATGAACCGTGCCAGGTTCTTGCTCATGAAGACGATATCGTTCAACACCCATCCAATCTCTGTGAGATACGTCTCGTATGCGCTCTTTCCCAAGTCAAGCTTGAGCGCTTCCGTGAGGGCCGGGATCTCATCTTTGAGGGCCCAGTAGAAGGAGCGGAGTTGTTTGAGGCGGTATTGGAGGGTTCGCGTTTCATGCGTGTGGAATTTGGCGAGGACGCGTTGGTGGACGGCGGGGATGTCGTCCACGGAGGTGGAGGTGAAGGGGGGGAGGTCGTCCATCGTTAGGTGAATCATTGTGAAGGTGTCGAAGGGGAAGGGCGATATGGTGATGATACCGCCAGTATGGTATAGACTTGCAAGTGACATCTGCTGGATCGTGCGTGGTGGAGCTTCCGTCTCGAAGCTTGGTAGACTTCCCAATGCGGTAGGTACCGAGGCACAACTTACGTGCGTGACTTCCTCGGAGAAACATGTGACAGACTCTTGCGGTATGCCTCACAGTGCGTACTGACCTTTGACCCGCAAGAGATTGTTGTACCGACCCTCGAAGACAGCGTAAGTGCGGCATGAACGTTCGAACGACTGCTTTCATATCAAAGAAACGAGACCTGCTCTTGTGTCAAAGATGACAGAATGCTTTCATATGGCCATCACAGATCAGCTATCGCTCCATTATCCCAGCTAAATTGCTCGACTCATTCCAAAAGGAGATCCTGCAAATGCAGCTCAGACCTAGCTTACGCTTCCAGCGCGTTCAAGCTTGCCGTCTACCTCGCCCCAAATACCAATCATCTCATAGCATCCAACCCACCTGCCAACTCATTCTCCAAATCCGGCCCACCCCGTCCACCGGCCATCTCCTGCGGCCTAGGGTCGTCGTACTGTCTCCCATAGCTATCCGGGATGGGTACCTGACTACCAGGCTGCTGCGCGTATTGCTGGCCCTGAGAATACTGCATCTGCTGCGGTGCTCGCACACTGTGCCTGAACCTCCTGACTTCCTCCAAAATCATCTGTCGCATCTCACCCACGTCCTCTACAACCTCGAAACCGAAGTCAAAAGTCGTCGGGCAAGGCGGCTCGTCAGAAGCATCGTGCCAGATAGCTAGGTACCTGTGCTCCAGCGCCTCCTCTACCCCAATACGCTGCGAAGGGTCGAAAGCGAGCATCTTGTCCAGCAAGTCCAGAGCGTCGGGGTTGGCGCGCGGGAAGAGCTGCTGGAAGGGTATCTTACTCATGTACGGTAAGTTGCGGACGTACTCCTGTGCTCGTGGAGAGCCAATGCGGGCGAGAGTGCTTTCGGAGGGTGTACCAAGGTAGTGCAGGATCTGGTTGAGCTGGTCGACGTAGTCGCGGCCTTTGAAGAAAGGTTTGCTGCCTAGGAGTTCGGCGAGGATGCACCCTACGGACCAGACGTCGACTGTTTCGCACTACTGTCAGCTCGCCAGTCTCGAAGAGGGTTTGGCTGAGGGTCTGGGGCTTGTACGTACTAGCCTTGGTATAGCTTTGGAAGCTCAACATAATCTCCGGTGCTCTGTACCATCTCGTCGCGACGTACTCAGTCATGTAACCCGCGTTCTCCTCTGGGTCTACACTGAAACCTCTCGCCAAGCCGAAGTCGCAGATTTTCAGCTCGCAGTCGGCGTTGACGAGCAAGTTACCGGGTTTCAGATCGCGGTGCAGCACGTTCGCGCTGTGAATGTACTTGAGGCCGCATAGGATCTGGTAGATGAAAGACTGGAAGTGCGCGTCGGTCAAGGGCTGGCCAGAGCGGATGATGGCTGCTAGATCGCACTCCATGAGCTCTATCGTACCGTCCTGTCAGCATTGCTCTCCGGATCCTCAAGCCACCGCCCGCGCCGTGCTCAGCTGGAGCTGCCTACCTTCATACAGATACGTCTCATTAAAGTTATCCGGCCTCGGAATATCCATATCATACAGACAAGTAATATTCCTATGTCCCCTGAAATGCTGCAGCAACTTGATCTCCCTCAACGCCCTCTTCGCCAGGATCTTCTTGCTGAAGACATTCGTGACTTTCTTGATCGCAACACCTTCTCCCGTCTGGTTGTTGGTGGCAGCGCATACGATGCCATAAGCGCCTTGGCCCAGCTCTTTGGTGACGGTGTAGCGCTCGTCGACGATGAAGTCTTGGTTGAAGACTTTGAAGACCTTGCGGCCTTGGAGGGAGGGGTCGCCCATTGTTGTGATATTGTCGGGTGAGGGTGAGGGTCTGAGTGTCGAGGTGTACTGTATTTCGCAGCCGGAATGCGGCGGTCGAGGGGACGACTATAGCGCTCACAAACGATTCGTAGAATGTCTACAACAATGTTCTCGCGGCCGTAGTAGTGCTAGAGGTCGAGTCCCTGCAAGCTCGCCAGACCGGTCAACAACTGCTCTCCACACAAGCTCTCTTGTTTGTTAAACACGTTGCGCTTCTGGGTTGGAACAGACGAAACGAGTGAACTGTCAGGATACAGATAGCAGAGACAGGACTCTGAGATGTGACCGGCAAGTGATGGTCGTATATGAGTATAGATTTGTCTATCTGTGCTGACGCGCCGTCTCGCAGATAGCCGCCGACCCTTGAACGTGTTGCGTAGTAGCTTCAGGGCCCAAACCCCCTCACTTAGCGGTGGGGCCGGTATCGATTGGCTTGGCAAGGCTGACAGCATCGGCCACGCCTTCGAGCTTTGACCGCTTGCGCCGCTGCGAGCGATGCAGGAGTACAGGGGTGCTGCTATGGTGTGGCGGCGGTGAAGGATTCGATCTTGGACCGCTTCACAATACGGTCTGCACTGGTTGTTCCGCAGAGCGACGTCAGTGTGCTCAGACAAAACGTTGGAGTGTGAGATAGCAACAAGCATGAAGTGCAGACGGGCAGTGGTGCGAGACTCAATGGCAGCTTTTACTTGGGATTGACATCAATCTCGGATGTAGAGATGCATTCAGTCTTCGCCGGCCGATACGGATGCTGAACAGTAAACCGACATGACGAGGGACCGGATTGGTACCTTGTTATGCGGGCATTGAGTGTTGTCAGACGCTGGATGGGAAGTAACAAGATGCAAAAGCAACAGGATATGGGAGAAAAGTTCGTGTACTGCCAGCATTGTGAAGTATTGCTTGCTGTACGCCGCAAGAGACCGCCGCCCTGCCTTTCGAAACGCCGTCGCTATGCCCCTGCCCACGATGCGCCGTTTCCCGTAGATATCCGCCAGATGCGCTACGCCAGCGCCTTCGCGCAGTGGATGAGTAGACTCGCCTTCACGCCTTGCCCTTCGCCGCCGCATTCCCACCGCTCGCCTCGCCAGTCTCGGTCGTAGCCTTGCTCTCCGCGTCGGCCACGATGGGCGTGGTCTTGATCTCCGGTGTGAGGATGGTCAACTCGCTGAAGCTGTGGCCCGCCCACTCGTAGCCGAGGAAGGTCATCCATGGAACCTCGTCACCGTTTGCGGTGACGTCGGCTTTCGACTTGTCCTCCTCGCGCAGCAGGTCGGACTTGTAGATCTCGACTTGGGTGCAGCCGGGCTTGATAGCCTTGGTGACCATGTAGACGTCGGGGTCTGCGGAGTATTGTCAGTATGCGGTGCAGATATGCGCAAGGCAGGCAGAGCTGATGAGTACTTACGAATGGAGAGTGTGACCATGATTTGCTCTTCGTCCATCAGGGCGACGCCGTTCGGAACGAGGCCGCGGCCGTTGGCCTTCTGTTCGTAGCAGAGGAACATGCGTCCTTCGTCGGTGAAGGCCATGATGGGTGTTTGGTGGGAATTGGTTGCTGAAGTTGTCTTGGTTGTAGCTGAGAAAGGCTCGAGTAGCAAGGCGGGTGGTCGTTCAGTCAGTGGTGTTATTAAGATGGTTTGGGAGTTGGAGAGGATTGTAATTTAGTATTGATCAACTTGGCCGGAGGACAATGAAGACGCTAAGAAGGTGGTGACTGTTTAGTGTGGTGGAGCTTCGGACCAAGGTAACGCGTGAAACGGAAGGCACGGTGTTTCAAACCTTATTCGGCTGCACGTGAAGTGGCTGAAGCGAAGCGAAATTTGGTGAATACAGTTCAATTTCTGACCTCACTTCACGCTTTACAGCTTCGAGAAAGTCGCCTTCTTCTTGCGCAATCCTGCTGTCATTGCGTCTTTGACATCCTGCGTTTGCAGCATGCCAGCATTCCAAACTTTGATGTAGTTAAGTCCTGCAGACATATCAGCAAAGTTCATTCACAGCGTCTTTTACATTGATTCACCATCCTGCACTGAGTGATCCCTCGAGAAATTCACGACCTCCTTTGAGCCCTGAACAGCCACAGGGCTCTTGCTTGCCAATAGCTTCGCCATATCCAGCGCCTTCTCCACAGCCGCCGCTTTGGTCTCACTCACGCCAGAGACAAACCCAACCCTCAACGCTTCCTCCGCTCCAAAGTCCCTTGCAGTCAGCACAACGTCTTTGATCCAGCTCATCGGCACTTGTGCCTTTGGCAGCCTCGTCAACGTCCCAATGTCAGCTGCCAGACCAATCTCGACCTCCCTCACACTGAACCGAACATCCTTGGTGCAGAGTCTGATGTCGCAGCAGGTACTCATATCGATAGCCAGACCGTACGCAATACCATGCATCACAACAATGACAGGTTTCTCGCACTTCTCAATCGCCGTAATATCGTCCTGGAAATCCTGCATATGCCGCCGAATGTACGTGGCTCTGCGCGCGCCATCCACGTCAGCGTCTTGCTGGGCTAGAACTCCATTCGTGCTCGCTTCCTGAACGTCCAGGCCAGCAGTGAATGCCCGATCGCCTGCTGCTGTGATGACGACGGCACGAACATCTGGGTCATGTGAGAGTCGCCGGAAGATCTGGCCGATGTTCTGCCACATTACTTCGATGAAGGCATTCATCTTCTTGGGCCGGTTGATCTCCACTTGGGCGACATATTCAGATGGGAAGGTTACATTGAAGTATTCGTAGTTGTAGTCTGAGGGTGCCATGGCGGTGATGCTGGATGCGCCTGAAAGCGCCTTCGTGTACAGGCTTCTGGATGTGTTTCGTCCCCGGTTCCGTTACAGCACCTGGCAATTGCAAGCCTCCGCTAGAATGCGAATGGAATAGTCTGAGTAGTCTAATCGATCTCTTGGTCCAGTTGTTGAGATTTATGAAGTGTTGAATGGTCGTGAAGTCAAGAGAGTGAGATTCATCCACCTCCACAGCCGAGGTTGCACATGAAGGGAGCTAGCGCCTCTATTTCCGCTGACTACTGAGGGGAGACATTATTACGTTCAGTCATCATTCGCAGAGGTCTTTGCCGACAGATGCTAATCCAACTTCACCGCAAGGCTGACATACTGGAACATTTAGGAAGAGAATGTTGATCACAAGCACCTCTTCATTAGGTCTCGCCGAAGACTATGCTACAAGCAAGGAAAGCCTGGAGAACGACGAAACATAACCTCCACTCTCCTCTGCCACTACCATACGTATTGCTTCCGATCCTCAACATTTTCCATCGTTTAGCAAAGCGACACTCCACTGGGCTCACCCGTGCAGTCGCTAGACGCAGATCCGCCCGTAACATCAACACCAGAGATGGTCCAGTCGGAGCAGCTCGCACAGAGGATGTAGTACGTGGTAGCATCCGACTCGGTGGAACCGGTGATGTCCTTGAGGGTCAGGTCCGTGATCGGGACACCGTCAGTCGGAGTGCCAGTTGGGTCGCCGTTCTCGTAGTCCTGCTCAATGACAATGCCGTACTCTGTGATACCAGACAGGGTGATGCCAGAGTATGTGACGTTCTTGACGGAGCCAGTGGCCCCACTGACAGTCTTGATGCGAACACCGTTCATGGAGTCGGAGACTGTGCTGTCGCCGAAGTAGACGTTCGCGACTGCATAGAGTGTTAGTCAAGTTCTTAGACGGGAAGACTGATGTACATACCATCGTTGTCGTCACGGCCACCAACCGAGCCAATGGAAAGACCATGGCCACCGGAGCATGAGCCGCCCGTGAAGCTGATGTCGGTTCCAGAGTTGATGGCGACACCTAGAGGATCAGGTCAGCA
>JAKLLW010001891.1:0-10879 GCA_022814695.1 Neocatenulostroma microsporum | reverse complement strand
CTTGTTGTCGAAGACCAGCTCAGGCGCCGACGAGTAGCCGACATCTTGGCCAGCAGTTTTGGAATATTTGTCGGTTGCCAGCTTGGAAGTTGCCAAAGGAAGAGTTTTCTCAGCCGCCTCCGGTGGGGTGTTCATTGCCATTGGAGCCATGTTTCCGGAGACTGCTTGTTATGCTTATAGATTGTTACTTCGGGTGGCAAGATGTAGGATATGCAAGTTATGGGTGGTAAACTCAAGGCTCACTGTAGAGCAGGTGCGGAGCACCGAGGCAGTCGAAGGATCAGCAGTACTGTACGTACTACAAACCTACCAACGACCAGCACACCGTTCGGCTCATCTATCCACCGCTTGTCACAACCTTCTCCCAGTCTTTATTGCTGCTCACGATTCGTATTCTCTCCGCCCAGGCGCAGTCGGCATGGAAGACTTAAAGAACGAGTCATCTCGCTTTCTCAGCGTTGCACATATGCCATCCGTTCTGATCAGACTCGCGAAGCGGCTCTGGAGCTACCAACATATCCGCATCACTCTCGCTAAGCTTGAGAGGATATATTCGATCGTGTCTTCTGGATGTCGTAGTCTCTCAAGCTAGCTTATCGGGAAGCAGCCCTGGGCTTTCTCCGCGCTATGAGCCCAAGCTCTGCGGTGTACACCCGATGTCTGCCCTTTGCACGTGGGAAGGATTGACGAAAGAGAGCCTAGATTCTGAGTCGTTGCTGGTTGCTGCTCTAGTAGCAAAAGTTCGGAGTATTATCTCTGGATCATATGCAATCTGTGAAACGGAAGCCGGTACAGACGGCCATAGGTCGCAGAGAACTGGGCATCCTCAACTTCACGAAGTTCCATTTGGGATAGGCCAAAGAGCACCCCAAAAACACCTCTCACCCTCTCGCGCTACCCCGCGTTTAGCGAGTCAAGTTCCGATCCGCTGCCTTTGTTCGCACCGTCGCTTTACCTCTGCCATACATAAGCTGCGAACCGGCGGACTAGTACTACGGTGGGTGACCACGGGGGAATACCCGCTGCTGTACGTTTTGGTTTTTGTCGAGTTTTCGACGTTGATCTGCTTTGAACTGCAGGAATGGAAGAATTCTTTTGTTGTTTCTTTTGCGTCGCCAGATGAGACAGGCCATGCTAGGGTGGTGACAGTCATCTTCGGTTCAGCCCAGCTGTCCTCCAAAGATAATATACAAGAAACAGTAGATTACATAGGGCTACAAGCCAGCATCCAACATCAATCCCCTTTCCTCCTCCCCCGGCTTCGACTCCTATTCCCAGTCCCTCCATTTCGTCTAGGTGAAAGATAGTCTTCAGGCACATCATTCCAATCCCCTCCACCTGTCCCCAGGATCTGCGGATGCGAGTACATCCTCTTGACCTCCTCGTCACTGCTAGTATCATACGAGTCACCCCCATCCGAGCTGGGACCCTTCCGGCGATCAAGCGGTTGCATCTGCATATCCACCTGCCGGCTCGGACTAGTCATCTTGGGTGGAGCATTCCTCGCCTGATTCACAAAACCCTGTCCAGGTGCCCACTTCAGCCCCTGCCTTGCCCTCGGCGGTTCAAAACTCCTGGTACTCTGCGTATCCTGCCATTCCCCTCCATTGGCGTTCCAAGCTTGCTCCTGCCTGTCCTTTTGCGCTCGTTGCCGCGCAACGTCCTCGCGAGCTTCGTGCCAGAGGGGGTTGATCTCCCATTGCCAGCCATCGCCGCTTGTATTGCAGACGGGTAAGAACCAGAGTAGAGGCTGGGAACCGAAGAGGTGTAACAAGTTGCGTTTCCAACCGAGATCAAAGGCGTTAGGCAACTTTTCGGAGTCGAGTTCGTCGAGGTAAGAGGCGTAACGGTCGTTTTCGCGTTGGGCTTCTAGGGAGGCGTAGGAGCGCTGTAAGCTTTGCTTAGCGGGAGAGCCGGAGGATGAGGTGTAGTTGTGGATTTGATGGGAAGGATTAGGAGTGCCAGTGCGCGAGGTGGAGAGGGATTCCTCGCCTTCCTCCGGTCTTAAGACGCCTGGGAGGGCGTTGGCGTGGATCTCCTTCAAATGCTCTGTTAGAGTTTGCTGTTCCTCGCCATCCTCGTCCAGACCTCTTTCTTCGTGGAGGTAGTTTCGCTGTGGTTGAGCCTCCATACTCTTGCGCAGGGGAGCTAGGTATCGTGTCTTCTCCAAACTCTCGATGGTAGTCTGCCCCGTCACCGCCAAGTACAGATGCCAGCCCGTGAACCCACTCAGCACTAATCCGATGATTCCTCCCAGAACGGCGAGAAGAATAGTATTGACCACCCACATGCCCTCCTCCATCTGCATATCATCTACGATCTCCGCCCATACCCAGCTCGCGCTCACCGCAAAGCAAAGCCAGCAGAAGAGCGATACATATATGAGGAAAAGCAGGAAGGCTTTATAATTGTGCAAGCCCACGCAAGTAGCCAGCCAAGGACAATGATGATCCATCTTCAACACGCATTTCCCGCAGCTGGAGCAATGGTGTACGCGGTCTGGCTTGATGGTATGGCATTTCTTGCAGTAGCGAGGTCGGCCATCGCTCTTCGCTGTCACCATGGTCATGTTGTGTGGGATCGCAGCCTGCTCGTCCTGGTGATCCTCGGGGTCTTCATAGGTAGGCAACCCCTCATACCCTCCCCCCTTCCGCCTCCTCGATCCCGCACTAGCATCCCTTCGCTCATCTACAGGACTGCCCGGACTAGTGAATACCGCTATCGAATAACTCGTATTCGCCAACCCCCATAACAGCACCCCTAACGCCGCCTTCCCATAATTGATTACCCCCGGACTCCCTCCTGCTCGTCCAAATACCGATGTTCCATAGAAAGAGACGCCCACCTCGACCCATATCGCCCAAGTAGTAAGGCCATGGACGAAGAGGAGAGGGAAGTAAGCGAAGGTCTGGCAGCAGCAGCGCTCGAGACGGCGGGCCCAGTGTTTGCTGCGGAAGCGGTTGGGGCTGGAAGGAGGAGAGGAGGGCGCGAGGGTTCGGGGGAGGGAGTCGAAGGTTGACATGACCGAACACGGTTCTAGTGTGTTATCGTGAAGGGTGCATTGTAGGGTTGTAGAGATGGTAGGATGGTAGAGCGGTTGGTGAGCGCCACGGAGAGTTGGCGATGTCGCGCGAGTCGCTGGAGAGAGGTATTTCGACGATAGTGAGCTCTCAGTCGCACTCAAGCGTATCCAATATGGTCGTTGTAGTAATGCTCGATGATATGGATGTTTGAAGGCGAGCTTAGGTCATCGTCAACATCGTGGCGCATTGCCGGATGTGGCTTGATCGGTCCGCCCTGTCGGGTCGATCACATGCATGCTCCGAATCCAATCTTAGAATTACCTAGGTACCCTTCGAACATCAACACGGAGGTGAGAAGTGGTGGAGGAGGATCTGCTATGCTACGAAGGTGCCTGACCAGGCTACCTACCTTCCAAAATGTCTCCCAAGCCACCAGACTGAAGCAACCCATCCGCTTCGCCAGCAACTCCCCAAAATCGAAGCTCACACCAAAAGCGCAATCCAATGGCCCGTCTACCGACCAAGGTCCCAGTAAGAGTCCCGGCTTTATTCGCTCCCTAATACCGTCCCTTCGCTCGCTCCGCTACGCCCTCACCGCCCTCCTCATTCTCCACATCGAAGTCGAATACTTCTACACCGTCGACGGCGCCTGGGGGATCTCCATGCTCCCCACCATAGCCTCCCACGGCGACAACCTCGTAATCTCAAAATACTACCGTCGCGGCCGCGAACTAAAAGTTGGCGACGTAGTCTCCTTCAAACATCCGGTTAGAGAGGGGGAGTTCGCTGTGAAGAGGATACTTGGTATGCCGGGAGATTGTGTGGGGGTGGATACACCAGGTAGAGGGAGTGGGAGGATGCTTCAGGTGCGTCGTTCATGGCAATGCGATAGTGGGGGCTTAAGCGAACGAAGGTGTTGTTTGAGGGGCCAGAGACGGATAGCTGACTGGTTTGATGTAGGTCCCTACAGGACATTGCTGGGTTGCAGGCGACAACCTGTCCTTCTCCCGCGACTCTAGGATGTTTGGACCTTTACCGCTTGCTTTGGTGACTGGGAAGGTCATCGGCAAATTCTCCTTCTCAAGTGGATGGCAGAAGCTCAATCATGATCTGCAGCCGGCCATGATCGAAGAGGACGTCGATTGAACGCCGGACGCACTTTCTGGACATCCGTACATGGTGGCCTGGGAATTGGATTCGTCAAGGCCAAAGTGGCAGGCACGCTTTGAGTGCTATAAAGGAGTACGATCTCTCCTACCGATGCGTCGAACCGGATGCTTCTGCTACAGCTCGCAGCGAATGTTGGGATGTCACACTCGACTGGTCGGTCAATGCCTTCTGGTCTCTACTACTACAACACATCATCCCAAAGGGTCTGCCAAAGACGTACCTCAACACAGCCACTGTACATGCTAGCGAAGAGAGAAGTTTCACATTCTTCGAGCTCTGTACGAGAGATGCGATGTGGAAGACGCCGGCTACGCAACGGAATAAAAGCAGGCACGAGAGAGCAGAACGCCTCAAGCTACCTAGTAGTATCAGTGGCAGGATGACGGGAGTCCGCTTGTAAGAGAGAGAGCCATGAGCGCAGCCTCAGAAAAGGGTCAGGGAAGGAGACCCGCTACCAATGCAACTCTGCTATGGAGTCATGGAGACGTGAAATCTGAAGTGGATGACATACCCACGGTATATGATACCATACCAGTGTAATCTACTCCCGTTCACATCCTAGAATAAGCAATGCCTCATAAACGTTCATCCAATGCATATACCGATGAGCGCTTATTAGCCATGAACGGTCAACACACCCGATGAGCGTTCATTCGATGAGCCTTCCCAGTGAGCCCCGAGAAAGTTCATCGAATGAGCCTTCGCCGATGAGCCTTCCCTCAATGAGCCTTCCCCCCAATGAGCCTTCGTCGATGAGCCTTCGTCCGATGAGCCTTCGTCCGATGAGCCTTCGGTCGATGAGCTTTCCCAATGCGCCTCTGGATGTCCATGGGATGTGCGGTCATCGAATGATGAGCCAATATGCCGATGCGCCTCTGTCAAGCAAAATGTCGATATCTCAATCTTTCAAGCGTCGTGCAGGGAACGGCCTCGTACCTCTTACAGCAGCTCGCGGTGTAGCCGGTTTAACCAGTGTGACGAATGTTTCTTTCTTCCATGAGGGCAATTCATACCTTAGATACCTAAAGACGTCTTAGCCGCCGCCTGACTTCAGGAAAGGCAGCCCTATGCGCATCGAACGCTTGAGGTATTCAGCAAGTTCAGCATGTGTGATATTCATCAAAGACACTATAGTACTGCTTTGCTATAACTCGCATAAAAGTCCCTCAGACACCACAGTCGCTAGCTGATGCTGCTCTGCCGGCTCTGCCGGCTCTGCCGTCCGTATACCCTTTTGAACACCTCAATTCGCCGATCCTTAATGCGTATTTTCGTCTTCAGCGTACAAGCATACAATCGTACTAGTGGTCTTCCTTCTGTGCCGGCACTGCCGGCAGGTATGAGCCTTGCTTCGGGTCCTAACGCTGCCCGTCCTGCGCGCATGGAAGCGGTGTAGGAGGCGTTGGCCTGGCGATGCCTGCTCAGCCCACAGACTGATACAGCAGCAGCGGCTCGCCCACGTTTTCGATCTCGGGTATCGTGCACCGCAAGTCGAAGGCTTTGGAGAGCACGATCTTGAAGATCTGTCATGTACCGTCAGCACAACCTTGCCACCTCAAACCCACATCTCCCACCGTGGTTGCGAAAGCTTACCTTCTGCACATTAATACTATGACTAGTACTACTAAAAATCAAACTCGCCTTCATCGCCTTCGCGAACCTTCTCGCCTGCAAAGAAATCTCCTCCTGCTCTTCCCGCGGAAAGTTGACAAAATGATCGTACTTCGTGCCCACCAAGAACGGGATGGCGGTTTTGTTGAAGCCTCGTCCTTGCCGGTACCATTCTTTTATCGAGTTGAGAGTGGACTTTCTAGTGAGGTCGAACATGAAGAGGATGGCGACGGCGTCGTTGCAGACTAGGGGCAGCATGTTGACGAACTCGCGTTGGCCGCCGAGATCCCAGATGGAGAAGGTGATTTCGGTGTTGCGGATGGAGATTGTTTTTTCCATGAAATTGACGCCTGCGTACCTCACACGTTAGTATGCCCAAGAGTTCGGATTGGATGGTGTAGGGTGGCATACCGAGTGTTTGAATATAATCCTCATCCCAACTCCCTTCCACATACTTGACCATCAGGCTTGTTTTGCCTATCTGCGCATCTCCCACCATGCCCACTTTTATGACTACGCTGGCATTCTTCTGCGCTTGCTGCGGTTGGCCATACTGCCCTTGTGATTGTGTACTCGGTGGTCTGCTCAACCCATTGCCGTTTTGTAGATGATCAGGCGTGTTGTCGGCGGACTGCGAGTACGTTCTCGAGAATCCCGTATCGGAGTATGAGGTCTGTGGTCTGCTGTCGTATTGAGGGTTTTGGTGTTGGAGGGAAGAAGCGGTGATGGTGTGCATGCTCGCATCGTCTATGGGGGTGCCTCCGTTGTTTTGGTTGTCGCCGTAGTCCATGCTGGGCGTTGTGGCAGGAGCTCAATGGCTCGCCTAGGGGGAGTGTGGCTGCTCGCGTGGCCGCTTCTGCAGGTACGACTATGTCCGACCTGGCGGGAGTGGTGCTGAGAACGTGGGCGTGCGTGTTCTCCGTTCCAGTCGGTGTTGCTCCCGTTTCCCAAGCGTTTCCTTGACCCCACGAAAGGGCTGCTGCCCAATGCCAAACCCTCTCTTTGCTCTTGGATATCCTCAGGCACAGGCTCTTCTCATTAGCTTTGAATATCGTGCATGTCACAGCTTGCTACTCCTTCTCCTGTCTGCGTCACGGTTGTGGTATGGATACCTTATGAGCGGTTCACGGAACGGTCGCTCAAACATGTGACCAATCGTAGGTTAGAGAGCGTGTCGAAGCGTGGGCAGAGCGACGCAGGGGTGGCACGGACGTATAGTACAGATATACAGATACTAATGCTATCTTATCAGCCTAGCGCCAAATTGAACTTGGGAAATTTCGACGTCTCCAAATCGTGAATTTGTGTGTGAATACTTTCAGTATTCACTCAACTGTACGACGCAGAACTGTCACACTCGAACGATAGAGTGTCTTGGGCAATCGCTGTATACATATATACAAGTGTATCCCAAGTTTGAGCATACTCAAAGATGGCCAAGCGCGCAGCAGAAGACGATGAGCAGCAGACGCTCAAGGCGGGCGAGAGGCCTGTCGCAGATGGTGGAGTGGCAGATGGAGAGGACTTTGAAGATGAGTTCGAAGACGAGTACGAGAGCGAGGATGAGGTCATGGAAGCTGGTGTAGATGGGCGACCGGACGAAGAGCGAGAAGCAGAAGAGAAGGCGAATGGTGGCATGGACGTGGATCAGCAGACATTCATACCTGGACGGCATAAGCTGGATGCTGGACAGACGCTTGCACCAGATCTGTCGACATACGAGATGCTGCATACACTCGAGCCAACATGGCCTTGTCTGTCCTTCGACATCATCAAAGACAGCCTAGGCGACAACCGCAAAGCCTACCCACAGACCCTCTACGCAGTCGCAGGCACACAAGCAGCACACGGCCGAGAACGCGAGAACCAACTCATGATCATGAAACTCTCCGGCCTCTCGCGAAACGACCAAGCAGGCAACATCGACTCCGACGACGAAGATGACGACGACGAAGAGACCTCTGACCCAATCCTCGAAACCAAAACAATCCCACTAACATCCACCACAAACCGCATCCGCTCCCACCAATCCCCCCAACCCAACTCCTCAACCCCACCCACAACCCTCACAGCCTCTATGCAAGAGTCGGGAGACATACTCATACACGACGTGACACCCCATCTAACCTCCTTCGACACCCCCGGCTACCAACTCCCCGCCAACGCCTCAAAACCCCTCTCCACCATCCGCACGCACAAGAAAAACGAGGGCTACGCTCTGGACTGGTCACCCTTAGTCCCCGCCGGTAAACTCCTCACAGGCGACTCCACCGGCTCCATCTTCGCTACTACGCGGACAGAAGGCGGCGGCTTCGTGACCGACACCACGCCCTACCTGGGACATACAAGCAGTGTAGAAGAACTCCAATGGTCCCCCTCCGAGCGCAACGTCTTCGCCTCCGCGTCCTCAGACGGAACGGTGAAGATCTGGGATGCGAGGAGTAAAGGGCGCAAACCAGCCATCTCCGTCAACGTCTCTTCCTCCGACGCCAACGTCCTTTCCTGGTCCCGCCAAACAACACACCTCCTCGCCTCCGGCCACGACGACGGGAGTTGGTCCGTTTGGGACCTCCGGAATTGGAAATCCCAGGATTCCGCTTCCACCTCCAAGCCCGTGGCGAACTTCAGTTTTCATAAAGAGCAGATTACGAGTCTCGAGTGGCACCCAACGGATGACTCTATTGTGAGTGTATGCTCAGGAGACAATACGGTGACGCTGTGGGATCTGGCCGTGGAATTGGACGACGAAGAGAGTCAGTTCACTGCGGACGCGAAAGACGTACCCGCCCAGCTGCTGTTCGTACATTACATGGATCAGGTGAAGGAGTCGCATTGGCATCCGCAGATCCCTGGGGCCGTGATGGCGACGGGGGGGAGTGGGTTCGGGGTATTCAAGACTATTAGTGTGTAAGCGAAGGATTCGAAGGAATCGGGTATCTGAAAGTCTTGGAGGAAGAGGCAGAGTGTGAGGAGGTGGAGAGGTGCACGAGAATCGAGATCTGATCGAGACGCTGTCGACGTTGTGCTAGATACCCCCCATACAGCAGCCGAAAGAAGTAAGCAGACCCGTCGACGCGTCGTGCCCATAACGCGGTATGTACGTTACATGACTTCAAATGCTCCCTCACACAGTACTACACCTCATTGGACTGACGAGAATCGAGATCTTTGACGGAATACGTGTCTTCGTCGGCGTTGAAGCTGCGGTATGCGTCGTTTGTTGTATGAAGTGGCAGAAGGAGATGGGAAGATACTAGGTACCCAGCCAAGCTGCGTGCAAATTAGGTCCCGACGCGCGCAGCGCGCAAGCACAGTGGTGTTGTTCTTTGTCGCCCTTCTCGCTGTCTATTCTGTCTGCCTTTACACTCTCGGAGGCCGGCCCGCCGTCTGCATTTATCGCTCCGCGCTCGCGTCCTGTTCTTTGTCAATCTCCACCGACTCCCTTCATCGATTTTGGTGAGCTTTGTCGGGTCTAACAAGGCTAGCATGGCCTCTTCGCGGGCCTTGACGACTCGATCGGCCACAGTGACGTCTGGCGTCCAGTCTTGCGCCGCGGCATACCTGCATTCTTGCCGGGCGCTGAGCGAAGCTGAATCTGGGTACGGCTCTAAAGGGCGGCGCCAAGTCATCTCGGACCTTGACGTTGCTCTGGCAGCATTGGTCTTGAAGCTCACCCCAGGGCATCAGGCTAGATGCTATACGCAAGCTCTTGGATTATTGTAGTAGATCGGTCCATGACCGGTCTTTCCTCTGACGGAGCTGGTTCGTACGTAGACAGCATAGCACCTGGCCGACTGCAAGCAAGTCTGAAGTGGTCTGGTAGCTGTATTGATCCTTCCGATGTTTTTCGCCGTCGGTGATGTGTGCTTAGGCAGGTATATACAAAAGAGTAGAAACAATGATATACGAAAGTACGAATAAAATCGCGGGTACGGCAGCGAGAGCAAAGCACTGGAGGTTGGAGGATTCAGCGAAGAGGGGGCAAACTGGCTAATATGTGCATGAGAATACGGGCACAAAGACGCCAGACAGAAGGTGCCACAGATAGGACAAGCCGTACGCTTCTTGCTCGTAGATGCTTCTCGTAGTATCAAGGCTGTGAACTTTCATTCTTCGCCTGCGAAGGCGCCGGGCCTTGTAACATCAGCGTTGCAAACCCACCCATCTTGCCTTCGAATTTCTTGAACTCTTTCGCTCCCGGCACGGCATCGACTACGCCAGATATTTTTTGTAGTAGTGCCTCACACTCCGCTGGTGTAGCCTTCCTGCCTCGCTTTTTCGCCGCCAGAACCACCTCCAACCTCCTCCCTTCACTCAAGAATAGCTGCGCCCGGTCCAGTCTGTGTTGGAGGTCATTGCCGTCGATAGCCCAGTTGAGTTCCAGCGTCTTCGTACTATTAACCTTACTCGCCTCCTTCTTCTTCTCCTTCATCCTCTTCTCGAACTTTTTCTCCCGATCATATTCCTCCTTCTTACTTACTACCTTACACACCGGCATGAAATCAAGATTTCGCTCGTCATCGGGTCCAAGGTTTTCTTCGTAGTCTAGTTGGACTAAACGATGTGTAGTGCGGTTGAGGGACCTGAGGACATCGGAGCGGGTTCGGGGGAGTTCTTCTCGTTTGTTGGTAGTGGGGTCCACGAGGTAGATTTGGGGGTAGGGGATTTCGGAGTCCCAGGCTTGGGTGCGGATTTCGGGGGCGCGGGTTTTGGAGAGGTTGTGGGGGGAGGCGTGGAAGGCTCGGTGAGGTTGTAGATGTGCGTTTGGGCGGGCGGTTTGTCTTGCGGCTTGTCGGAGGAGAGGTCGAGATGGGACGGCTGTGGAGGAGAGTGCTGGGAGGACGAAGACGCGGTAGAGCGCTTGAAGTGCGCTTGGGCTGTGATTGGGAGGCATCTTGGATAATCAATCTTCTTCAAGCGTTCGGAGAGTGTGTAATTCCTCAGTGTTCTGTCGCAATGGACTTGTTCCCCCCGTCGAAGTCGAGATTGGGGATGCGAAAGTCTAGGGCACGATCACGTGCCGGCGCGACGTCAAGACGTGCGGAGTACTCGAAGCACATTCGCTTTCTACACAA
>JAKLLW010001890.1:0-10888 GCA_022814695.1 Neocatenulostroma microsporum | reverse complement strand
TCGGTCTTCTCAGACGTCGGCAAGCCTGCGCCAATGCAGGTGATTTTGCCATCTCGGATGCCGATGTCGAGGCCGGCTGGGAGAACCTCGCTGGCTGTCACCTGGAGATTGTCAGAAACGATGAGTTACAGTGAAGGTATTCGTCCGTACAATCATGCCATTGTGAACGATCAGATCGAAGTCCATCTCGAAGATCGCCAAGCGAAGTCCAAGCGCCACCAACGTCACCCGGTGTTCCAGCGAGGAATTTCACAGGAGGTCAAGTTCTTCTCACAACTTCTACTCTACAGATTCTTGTATATACATGCTCGGCCATTCCCTGGGCCTCCACGGCCGGCGAGAGCCTGGTACTGGGTCAAAGCCGCCAACACGGCACGATTTTCGGGCAGGGTGTCCACCGATAAGGTCTTCAAGGCGGGCAAGATAGGCGTTCGGCAGAGTCTATTTCCCTTTCGTGGTCACAGAGACTGTCATACGGCGAGGCTACTACTGGTGGGCAAAGCACGTTGGATGAAGACGACAAGATCATGTTACAAGGCCTTGCCGATATGATTCCTTGAGCATTTTGCTGGCCCTGTTCTACAACTATACTTCACCCATTGTACTCTCCCATACTCAAGCAATGGCAAGAAAGATCACAGTGGCCGCCGCCCAAGTCGGCGCCATCGACCGCAGCACACCCAAAGCCGAAGTCGTTCAGCGCCTCATCAAGCTCCTCCACGAGGCCGCCGAGAAGAAAATACATCTCGTAGTCTTTCCAGAGTGCACACTAACCACCTTCTTCCCTCGCCACCTCTTCAAGACCCAGAAAGAACTCGACACCTTCTTCGAGCATGGTGACGATGTCACGCAATCAACGGACGTCAAGCCATTGTTTGACGAAGCGAAGAAAGCAGGCATCGACATCGTACTTGGCTATGCCGAACGTACACCGGACGGGACAGGCTACAATACCTGCGTCTATCACTCTGCTAGCGAAGGGAAGGTGATCAGCAAGTACCGGAAAGTTCATCTTCCGGGCACTGTAGAGCCGTTTGAGGACCCGAATGCGATCAATCAACTTGAGAAACGGTATTTTACTCCTGGAAACCTTGGGTTTCAGGCTTTCCGTGCTCCTGGACTGGTGCCTGATGCTGTAAAGAAGGCGACGGTGAAAGAGGGCGAGAGCACGGCAGGCAAGGGTGACCCGATCTTCGGCATGCTCATCTGCAATGATCGCCGCTGGCCGGAGGCTTGGAGGACGTATGCGCTCCAGGGGGCCGAGTTGCTTATGTTTGGCTTCAACACTGGCGGTATGCAGTCTTCGTCTGCTATGGTCGCAGCGTGCGGGCTGAGATACTGATCTCCATGCAGGCAACATGGCCCACCTCTGGGGCAGCAAACCAATGTCGCCCAAGGAAGCCGAGACGGAGGCTCTCTTCCATTCGAGACTCGTTCAGCAAGCCAACAGCTACATGAACGCCTGCTTCTCGATCTCTTCCGCTCGTTGCGGCGTGGATGACGGGAAGTACGATCTCATCGGCGGCAGCGCGATCGTCAGCCCGGAAGGGCACGTAATGGCAGAGGCGAAAACGACTGAGGATGAGTTGGTGGTGGCGGAGATTGACCTCAGCGACTGCAGGCAGGGGAAGGAGAAGACGTTTGACTTTGCGCGGCATAGGAGGATTGAGACGTATGGTTTGATTGGAAGTCAGACTGGCGTTGAGGAGGTGGGGTTGTTGTGAATGCGTGAGTAACTCGCGGGAGCATACGGCGGGTATGTGAATGAACAAGTAGGTTGGCAGAAGCTCTCCGGGAGTACCCCCAGCGAACAGTCTTCGTCAAGATTACCAGCGACCAATACCCAAAGCTCGCACAGCATGGCCACGAGCAACGGACTTCCGACCGGCTACATCGACACCAATGTCATCTTACGCATACTCGGCCGCGATCCGCCACCTCGATACGACAACGGCCACCAGCAGGACGAACAATTCCGCGCATTCACATGGCATGATATGCGCTCTGCAGAAATTAGTGGTGCCGCCGCCGTGCCCCAAGAGTCTGTGGAGTACGATTTTCAAGGCATCCGACAAGATTCCTATCAACAGCGTGAGGATTCGTACGCGTGGCAGATGGCTGAAACGTTGAGACGCCTCGAGGCAGTGGAGCCGTGGGCGGGGTTGCAGAAAGAGATTCTGGAGGGTCTGATCCCGTCGCTTGACGCACGGGCAGCGGAGCTCCCACAGAAGGACGTTGGAGAGGAGGATAAGCACGTTGGATGGGAGGATGAGGACGTTGGAGGGAACGATGCATTCGAGGAGGAGCGTGAAGGGAGTGCTGATTACGGCGGAGCAGTAGGGGCCGAGTCAGACCACCAAGCCTGCGAGAGCGAAGTGCAGCAGCTGGAAGAGCAGGCTGCTAAGAACCTAGCCTACCTGATCAAAAGCGCAGAAGCTGATCGCACGTACTCTTACACGCAGCCGCTCAACGCTATCCGGCGAAAGTTGGTGGAACCCGAGGCTGAGCGGCTGGAGTGGGAGGATATGCTGCGGACTGGGTATGCCCGGTGGTCGACGGAACAGCCGGAGGAGGCTCGAGCGTTCTTCCTGCACGCCATCAACGCTTGCATCTGCTCGCAAGCACTGGTGCGCATCTACGACGTACTGAGATGGATGCCAGCGCCGCATTACGTGAGGTTGCCTCTCAGAGAGATCTCCAGGCACTACCACAGACAAGCCGCGCTTCTTTACCGTATGCATCATCTGCTGGTGGGCCGAGACGGCGAATCATGCAGCGTCAATCACGGACTGTCTGATCTTGACTTCAGCGTCTTCCATGACAAGAACGAAAGGCTGGGCGCTGATTACGGATACGAGGCGAAAGACTTCCACAATGGCTGGAGTGACCATGTTCTACGGTTCGATGACCGTATGTCTTTGATCCACATTATCGCAGGCGCACACATCCGTGATGTGCGTATCAAAGGTTCCCGTAGCACAGCTCACGATGCACGCGATCTGGAAAACGCAGGAAACCGTATTGTGCGGTGGTATGACTGCGCTATGCCTCTGACAACGATTATATCACGGAAGAAGGGTCACCCACATGAGCTGTGGATGATGAGCCAGCGGGTGCACGAGCGGTTGGACGCAATGCGCTACATGATGTGCAAGGAGGCCGGCTGCAACGAGGATGCTGATTATGGGTATGGCCGCAACTACGATGATTAGTGGTTTGGCGTTGGTCATGATGATAGCAGCTTCACAGGCCCACGCTACGAGGTTGTCGCCAAAGTACAGCCGCCTCCAGATCAACATTGACACCGAATTGACCACCGGGAAGCGTATTGGCAGGGTTGGATATGGGAAGTGAGCGCGGGAGAATGGCGCCCAGTATGAAGATATTGGCCTTTCAGGGAGAGCTTCTGTAGACATGTTTTCTTCGATGTATGCTTCAAATAAGTGCATTTCCTCGCCTTCCCTCTTCCGCTTTTCGCACGAAGAGCTTCCACTGGCGCCGTAAAGAGCTAGTAGAATCGTACCGACTGTCTCTGGACCTTTCCACATGCCGCCTGGAAACGCTTGGAGTACCTTGCTGCTACGGCTTCACTGCCCGCCCTTCTGCCCAACGCCGTGTTGTTGGTTTTGTGCCAGTCCGTAGCTTTCCAGTGGTGAGACGATGCATATGGTTGACGGGAACTAGTGTGCCTTGGGACAGGGTGTGGTGTGCGCGTCTCTGTGGCTGCAGGCGTAGCACGTTTGTGTCTAATACGTAGCTGCTGCCGTTGAATGCCCGCATTACATACATTACGTATTTACGTAGATGCTGAAAGATGCCCTACCGCCATCTCCTCTTCGCTCCTGTCCCCGTTGCTGCGCTCCCAACGTAGCCAACCAACAGGCCGCCTAGATCCCTCAACGCCGCCACCAATCGCCGAAGAATCGCCACCTTTGCGACCTGGGACACACCTGAGCTTGCCCAATTTGCTGTCAGCGTGGCCAGAGCTGAAGATATGTCGGATAGTAGGCTCCGTATTGCATGTACCAAGTACTGCCCATACGTGCCCTCAAGAGGAATAGCAAGCTTCTGCATCTGATAGAGTAAGTTCCAGGCAGTGCGAGCCACTCTGTAGTCTGCTTCGACCTCGTCGATGAGCTTCTGCAGCCACGGAGTGACTGGAGTGACGAATCCGTCGGAGTTTGTGGCATCGTCCGCTCCGTGCAGACAGGCAGTAGTGTACCGCCTCTCCTCCTCTTCCACCAGGTACTCTCCCATGTTCAACTTCTTGCAAGCGGCTTCGATCCTGGCATGCGATGTGTCACGCATCTCGACCATCACTGTTTTCAGCTTGCCGCCAGCGTAATTTGCTGCGCCACGGTGCCCGTTTAGTTCGGCCTTGATCGTAGTCATGGCTTCGTCCATCTTCTGCACCTTGACGTCGTAGTACTGCACATGCACGATCTGCAGTTCCAATTGGTGAACTGACTGCATGCTTGATGTTGCTGCCTGCGATTGTTCGATCTTACGCAGAGACTGCTCTGCGAGAGTACACCATTGCGCTCTAAGACTGACGGCTTCTTCGTAGAGCTGTCCCAACGTGGTGGATGCTGTCTTCGGTCGTTCTTGTGGTGTGCCGCTGGTCATCTCGGGGAACTGTTCCTTGCAGATGTAGGCACTAAGCGGCAACGAGCTCAGCACGGCGAGGGCTCATATCGCCAGCAGACAAAGGAAGACACCGGCGGCAGATCAGCTCGCAGTTCTCTAGAAGTCTCTGGGCTCATCTCGTGGCTGACGTTTCTGTATACTTCCACTATCGTCACAAGCTACATCGTGAACGTGATCGTCCGCTTGCCTCCGTTGACAGTGCACGTTCTCCTCTGGCAGGCTTTGCCGTCAATCGTGGCGCGCTTGTATTGTAGTGGTATGACTAATTCTCCTTCTGTCCTTCCCGGCGTCGCCAGGCCCACATGTAGTCGCTCGCCATCGGCGGAAGTCGTAATGTGAGCCTCGAATCTCCCTAGTCCAGTCTCAAAACCACCCTCTAAATGGCCCAAGCCAGCTGTCTGCGGGCTCAGCGTCCACGTCTTCCCACCCATGCTAGTCGGCTTGAGGCCGAGCATCTCAAATATCATAGCCTGTACAGGCGCCGTACTCCAACCATGTGAGAGCGAGGTGTAGCTTGCATCATAGTTGTAGCCTGCAGTGGACCGGTAATACAAGCTGCCGTTGGCTGTGATACCTTCTGCGAGTGTGCTGCCAGTCATGAGAGGACTGTCGAGCAGGTGACCGTACAGCCGCCGCATCAGCTCGAGAGCACGCTGTGGCTGACCGGCTCGGAAGTGAGCCAGTACTTCCAGGCCGGAAACGAAGGGCGAGATGGTGTGAGGCAGCTCTGGCGTGACCGGACCAATAGCGTTCCAACTGCTGGTGAGCGCTTTGCTAATGGCAGACGCTTGCGACGCATTGAGTGTCAAGTTGTAGAGCAAGGCCATTGCGTTGCCGTCTTGGGGATGCAAGGTCGTAGTGCCATTGTCGCGATACAAACACGCCGCAGCATGCCCCAAAAGTTCGTTATACCCCCGCTTGAGCTTCTCTGCTGCAGCAGTCCAGCTGCTTACCTGCGTGCCGTTGCTCGCCATGGATGCGATAGATACTAGGGCATGGTAGTCCAGAGCGTTCAATGCCGAGTTGAAGCCACCCGTACCTTGTCTGCCCCAGTCATTAGCTTGTGTCTGGTTCTGGAGTCCAGTCATCGGATCCAGGTTCTCGACGATGTGGTCTACTCCTCTGCTGATGTTGCCCCAGTGTGTCTCGAGCCAAGCGTCGTCGCCGGAGAAGAGTGCGTAGTTGTACATGGCGATCAGTGACCAAGCATGATATGTCTGTGACTGGTACGGATTGGATAGGAACGACGCAGTATCCGGGCCAGCAAACGGGAACGCACCCGTAGAGGCGTTCTGGTAGTAGAACACGGTTTCAAGTGCGCTCTTGACCACCTGCAGACCGTCTACACCAAACGCCAGAAAGGCAGTCGTGCCGGAAACGCCTATATCACCAGGCCATATTGCTCGGTCTCGCTTCGCTCCATCTACCAGCATTGGCCCACAACCAACCCCAAGGCTAGCGTTGTAGTCCCACCCAGGCTTGACTTGCGGCAAGAAGCGGCCTGTACCTTGTGGTGCGATATTCGTCTGGACAGTGTAAGCTCCGGCGTACCTGCAAACAATTGAGTATAACGGTCAGCGCATTTCTTAGATCGGGGGTATAGCTAACTGTCTCGTACCAGACTCTGTTCAATATAGCGTACTCGGCGTCCGAGGTGTAGAAGTAGCCAGCGTAGTCTCGGAGATCGTTGGTACTCGGTGCAAACCCGATCTCACAGCTGACATTCCAGATCTTCACATCGGTAAAGGCATTGATGGTCACAAAGCGGAAGCCACCGCGGAAGCTGTCTCTTGGTGTGATGTACCAGCTCTGTCCCGGTCCCACAGAGACGTCGAGTGCCAGGTCGTAGTCTCCAGTCGCAAGAGCACCGGTATCATCTGAGATTGGTCGTACGAAGGATGGCGACTCCGCGAAAGCCAGGGAGACAGGTTCGCTGATGTTGGTGGTAACTTTTATATTGAAGCTGACATGGCCACCGACTTCTACACCGAAGTCCAGAGAGACATGAGATCCTACGCCAATCTGGATGGCTAGATCCCGTCCTTGTCCTGAACTTGTGACATTGCCACCCGTTCTATAGACCGCTTTTGGGCTCGGATTGCGGGAAGTCGGACTGTAGATATAGGCCTCCCAGGGCGAACCTGCTGCACAGTCACCGGGAGGTAGGAAACGTAGAAGGACCAGGAAAGCTGCGAGGCGCATACAGGTAAGCATCGTCAATGCAGATACGAAGCAGGTGCTCTGTAGAAGAATAGCCCAACCTCCTCCCTGTACAGCTTGGCATGGAACACATCGAGGAGAGACGTCCAAGGCCTTACCGTGCTGCACTCAACCATGCGGGCCATGATACTCCGCTTCGACATGGATCGCGTCCTTGAGGCGATCGCTGCCGATGAAAAGGATTGTTGTCCCTTGTGAGGAGAATTGGAAGCGATGCGGTCAATCTCGGCGTTCATTCTCCCGAAGTTTAGACGGCGGCCATCCTTTCTCACTTCCGCCCGATACCTTCTGCCATCAACATTACTCTAGACACGCATCGCAACGAGAGTTCTCGGCATTTACTCTGCGTCTAATGCCTTTGGAAAGTGCATGGTAGGTATTCGGCGGGTTAGATCGAAGCTATGAAGCTGAATGGTCCTCCTAAAGCTCTCCTCGCAGCAAGCTGGAACTCTTCTCGCCACGATCGATAGAACACCATAAGCATGGAGTCAGCCATGACGCCTGAGCCCTATCGCACCTGAATATTTCTCTCCGAACGAATCCAGATCGTAAAAGCGATGCTGCTCTTCGTGCCTTGCCACCCCTAGCTTCATTTGACATTAGCCTAAATCGCACATTTCCCTCGCAGCCTGCATACCGCTGCTCCTACCAAATACGGCAAACATGGTAGCACTCACGACATCTCTGGACTCAGGATGCGGGAAAGGATGCGGAAGACAGTCGCACGGTACTCGCATCCCACAGCAAGCATACGTGCCAACGGCTGGTTGATCGCATGCCGGTGGACAAGAGAGCGCACTCAGCCGTGGAGATCGGTCAGCAGTGGCTCCGAGCAGTAGACTGTACAACAAAGATCATAAGGGAGGTCTTCGCCGAGCTGGTCGAGCTTGCATGCGAGTCTTCCACCAAAGGCTTCGATCATGCTCTCGTCACTGCTTCCTCTTGCCACCTCGTTGCTTCTTGCGTCTTTCACATCAGCATGGCCTCATCCGCCTACAAGCCCATGTTTCAGCAACGTCACTATCTTCCAGCCACCCACGGACTGGCCTGATCAATCCGGGAGCTACGCCCGTAGTGTCTTACTCAACCAAGACTGCGAGGGTGGTACGCCAACGTTGCTGGCCACAGCAGCATACAGTCCTCCAGATGGCTAGTACTTTCAGATCATCGAGAGTACCGATCTTGGTGCCAGCTGGTTCGAGCTGTCGAAAGCCTACTTCGACGGCGTTGCTAATTTGACAGGTGGCATTACATTGCAGCCTTTCTTGTACGAGCTTAGTGAGCCATTTGGGCAGTACGATCCAGGCACAGTTCTGTTGTCCGGGAACAGGATCTCAGGAGATGGCTCCAGCACCAACATCCAGCTCTATGCCAGCACGGACCAAGGGTAAGCTCAGTCCATCCGCTAGGCCAGCTTGCACCAAGTTGATCAAGCTCAGATCATCGTGGGATTACGTCTCGACCATAGCATCTGTCCATGTGTGTGGGTGGGTAGAGTCCTTGGAAGTCATCTCAAATATCTGAGGCTGCCGCATGATTTTGGGGACATCTGCTAACCTTACACCCATCGCTTTCAGGAGCACTTCATCCTCGCTTATGACCACGAACTCATTGTCTACTACTCCCACCAGCGCGACTCGGAGTATGGCCAGAAGCTCGCTCACCAGTCCAGCACCAACCTTCTCAATTGGGCCGAGGTTGTCAATGATGTTGCAGAGGTCAATTATACCCTTCGTCCAGGCATGATCACCATGGCCCAGATCGGCAACGGGAAGTGGATGTGCTCCTACGAGGTTGGCTTGTGGGTAACTCCGGATGGCAACAACGAGATAGCACCGTATGCCACTCACTACAAGATCGCAGACTCGCCTCTCGAGTTTGGCTTGGTCGACGAATACCTGCTGCAGACCACAGAAGGCGGCATCTCCAGCGCTGGGCCGTACACGGTGTGGACACCGGCAGGCGGTCCAAACGGGACGATCGTGATAAGCGATTCTACGTACGACCAGCTCTTCCTCAATACCCAGAATGGCGAACCCGGCTTCTGGCAGAATGTTACCAGCGGCCACGGTGTTGGGTACCCCCCCGATCTCCGGCTCATGCCAGGGAATTGCGGCAAGACTGTGTTGTTGATCAATGGAGGCATGTACAATGAAACAGTCACGGAGGTTACTGCTGGAGACTTCCTCGTTCCAGGTCCGGCGGGATCAGGTCCTGGTGCTGCTGGCGCCCCTGCGTGCGAGGGAAGTGGTGAGCACAGACATGGGGCTGGCTGGGGTGGGCAACGGGTCCATGGGTCTCAAGTTGAGGCGCTGTGCTGTAGTATTGTACACTCATTACCCATCTCTCCCTATTATACATACACTTTTGCTTTTGCTATTAGCATCTACACATTTCTATGCATCAGCGGGTCGCGCGAAGTGCACGGGAAGCCTCTGCACGCATCCCTACTCGCTCGACTGTCCTTGAGACGCAGCATCTCAATCTCAATCCATCCGTCATTCATCGCTTGTGCTTCCACGCACGTCAAGTATGGCCCCAAGATGCTCAGTTGAACCAAAAACTCACGGAGAAGCTCGTGGTCAAACTCTCAACATAGTGCCACCACCCAAGCGGCACATACAAGCACTGGCCTGGCTCCAAGATACACTCCTTGTACTTCGCCTGCTGGAACTTCGGAAACTTCGCCCATTCTTCATTCGTGGCATCAAACGGTTGAGCCCCTCCGATATGCCTATCCCGGAAGCGCGAGACGTCAACCTGAGATGTGTTCTCCTCACTAATACCCCTCTCATCGACGCCACGTGGGTAAAGGCTCGGAGTCTGGTCCGGAGCATACAAGCGGATGTACTTGTACCCTACAACCTGGCAGAAGATGTTATGGTATGGATCAGTGTGAAGTGGCGTTTTTGTGCCCTTGGGACCCAGCCAAGCGTTGAGCATTGGCTCACCGAGCTGCTTGGCTTTTGCGAGACCTGCCGTGCGAAGAGTAGCCTCGTCCGGAGGTGGCGGTGAGGCGTAACAGTATTCCGGTATCATGATGTCTTGCCTCAAAGCGGGTATCTGAGCCAGAAGATCATGTTGTGCAAGATAGCCGATTGCCATTGGGTTCGCAGGCAGTAGGTACTTCTCCATGAACGTGCTCATTGGCATAAGACGCTGGCTCCAGCCTTCGTCCACGTAGCTCGAGCCGATCTCGACAGGCACCAGCCTCCGACCGCCCAGCGTCTTGCTTAGCAAGTACCTCGGGTCATGCCACAGCTGACTTGCCGGCCAGTTCTCGAGAGCCTTTGGTATGATTGTCGGCTCGCGGGTATTGGTCACCCACGTCTGAAACCCTTCGAAATCGAGGGCTCCGAACGACCGCGCAATGTTCTGGTAGCCCAATGGTTCGAGATCCAGCGGCTTCGGCTTGGTCATGCTGAAGGACTTCGGCATATCCCAATCCATGGCATCCTCGACCAGATTGTCAAGCTGCTGGAAAACCGCCTCGAACACGTCTCTGCGCCCAGGGGCACCGCTGATTGACAAGCCTCTATCAAGCACAGCGACGATTTCTGACACCCACACATCCGTCTCGGCACTGATAGTGACGGCACCGTCCGCGAGTCTTCTGCGCCTGTCTCGGTACAAGTATTCGTCTGATACTGATGAAGTATGCGCATGAGCTAGTAGGAGATGAACAGCTCTGTGAAGGCTTGCTTCCTCATACAATCTGCGCCACTGCACACCGACTCTGTGGTAGGGAACAGCATTCAGCTTGTCGAGCGCCAGCTGCATTACCACTCCTGGTTCGGTCTTGATGATGTAAAGTGGTGCAAGGCCGCACAAGTGGATCGTCTCCTGGGCAGCTGGCATGTCAAGCTCCTTGGCGATGTTAGTAGCCTAAGAGCGATGGGTTAGCGGACGTCTCACAAAGGCTTCGAGGATCTCAGGGATCTCAGGCGGCCTCCGGGGTACTATCATTGGTATACGTACAAGGTGCTGTAGGTGCCCGCTCAAATCGTAGTCATTCTCATCG